>WYDI02131574.1:0-182664 GCA_009867235.2 Psittacus erithacus | reverse complement strand
GTCCCTGGCTGTTGGAGGGCAGACACAGCACAGGGCAAGTGCAGCCTGGGCATGGGGCTGCTGTGCTGGGTCTGCTCAGAGCTGCTCTAACTCAGGGTCAAGTGGGCTGCAGCCCTGCGGCTGGTCACACACTGGGGGCATGTGGGTGCTGGTCCCTGGGCTCGCTGGTACATGGCTGATGGACAGGGATACAGCTCTGGGAGGAGAATTCAGCCCTGCTCATACCCAAAGGAAGAGCCATTGAGGTGCTGCAGGAACAAGGGGAAGAAAGGAACCAGCATCAGTGCATCCTTGCTGTGTGTAATGCAGACCTGTGTGCTCAGTCTCTGCTTTCAGATGCTGTGAGTGTCGAAAATTGCTTCTTGGGGAATGAAGGACTCTGGGATCCATTTAGCTCGTGTTGCGCTGCTCTGCACAAAGTACCTTTTCATAGCACTGCCAAGCCAGTTGTGTCCAGGGGAATGACGGCGAGGGCCTCTTTGCACGCTTGGGCATCATTCCAGAATATTCCAGGCTGGTGCACACACATGAGAATGTTTTAAAAGCACAAAGCCCTCAGCCTCTCCTGGCGATGGTGCTGCAGTAGTTTTACAAGTCAGGCTCTTGGCAGGTCCCTCATTCTGCCCTCTCCTGTGATGTACCTGAAGATGCACCTCGAATCAATGCCAGATACAGTGGTTGGAAGGCAGCTTGACTGATGCCCTCGGAAACCAGCTTGAGATGAGCAGGAGCAGATACAAGATACTCGGCTGCTGTTCAGGCGGATAGTGCCAGAGAAATATTTAGCACATAGGTGACACTTGTAATCTTTAAAGCACTTCATAAACATTGGCTAATCCCGTGTTGCAGCTCCGGGCTGGCACTGATCTGCCTTCCCTGGGGAGAGCAAAAGGCCCAAGGACTCCATGAAGCTGCAGCACGTGGCTGCAAGAGGCAGGAGAAGGAAAAGCTCTGTTGTAGGCTCTCATGATGTGAGTGTGAATGTGGAAGACCAAGGAGGTAACTTCAGGCGTCAGCACTTGGTTTTCTAGGAGGTGGTTCGGTGCCAGCTTTTGAGTAACTCCTCAGAAGAAGGTGCCTGATGTAAGAGAACCTGTCTGCTGGCATGGACACGAGGTAGCCTCTGCCTGACTCCATGGTGGTGCTTTCCAGGGCCCATGTCCGCCTTCCTTTCAGCCTCGGATGGTTTCTGGCTGTCCAGGGCTGTGTCTGTGACTGCAGGACACCCTGGAAGTCTCAGGGTAGCGGCTATCAGGTGTGCTTGGCAGGGGCTTTGCTGGAGCTCTTGGGCCACTTGTGGAAGGTTGATGCTCTGGGGCACCGCGGAGCTCCTTGGTGGGGTTTGCTTGTCTGTATCTTCTCAGATTGCCAGCCAGTGAGGCCCAGGAGCTGCAGTCTTGTGTCTTGTAGCACTGCCGCTGTAAGGTGAACTTCATTCAGAGAACGCTGACTTCCTCCTTGATCACCCTTTCTCTCCTCCCCTGCCTTTGGTAGTGAGCTGGAACCTGGTACTTGGTTGCTGGCTGGGGTTAAACCATGATTCCAAACCTCCAAAACTTCTGCATTTTGGGGCTGAAAGCTAATACTCCCTGAGAGCACTGCTTCACTTCATCCTCCACTGAAAGACGAGATTCCTTGGGTGCTGTCAAACTTGCTTCTGTTGCAAAGGACTTGAATGATGAGGGTTATGTTTTCCAGTTAAGCTCTTTGGGCTCAGAAGAGCAGGGGGGTTCTCTGACCTGCAGGTCCCTAGAAAGCACACTCAGTATCTCAGAAGTTATTTGAAACACTGCAGGTCAGAAACGTGCATTCAAAAGGGAGAAGTAGGTGACTTTTGGGCACAGGCTTGAGCTGCAGGATGTGGTTTGCTACAAGGAGAAACACTGGATGCTTTCTGCTCTTCAGGAGCTGGACCCTTCCTTTCTCCAGCACCCTGCTCCCATGGGAAGAGTGTGTTTCCAGGCAGGACAGGCTCCTGGAGCATCGTGGGGCTCATGGCTGCACCCGGGTGAGCTCCAGTACCGCAGGGGAGTGAAAGGGAGATGGGAATCGCGTTCCCTGTGATCCCAGAGCTGAGGCACCTCCTGGGGCCTCGGGGCAGATGTAGTGCAGCTCCGAGTGCTCTGCTCAGGGAGGGGATGGTGCTGCTCATGTTGGAACTGGGGTGCTGTGTAGGAAGGAACGTAAGATTTGTATCATCAAAGGCTGGAAGCAAGAGGGAACATGATTTTGTAGCCTGGTGATGAGGGAACTCCCCTGGGAGGGGGTAGGAATCAGCTCCCATCTGTGCTCCAGGGACTGTTTATGTATTTGGTGTTGAGAGCTGCTGGATAAGGCTCATCTAGAGCTGCTGGCTCATAGGAGCCAGGGAGTTCGAGCACTAATGGGAGGGTGTGCTGGGATGGCTCAGTGCCTTGCACTGCTGTTGTGGCTCACTGCACTTGCCTGGTCTCCTCAGGCTGTGGTGTTCAGGACAGGGACCTTGCTTATTCACAGCTGACTGCAAGGTGCTGAGTTACTAAGCACTTACTAATTCACCACTGCAAGTATTAACCAGCCACAGAACTACCAGTCCTTGCAAGGAAGGTGTGTGTGTAGAGATAGTGCAGTGTTAGACAGCTTTCCCCTGAAGATGAGCCGACAATGGACCAGTTCTGTTTAGATCTTGTGATTAAGAACCTTCCTTTCACTTCTAATTCACTGCTTGGGTATCGTGGTTGCTTAATGAGACAGAGGAATATGAAAAGCTAGCAAGGTGGGAAGCGTGGCTTTCAGTAAAGCTGAGCCCACAGGTTTATCAGAGTCTGGGGGGAATCCTGCCATGTGTTTATCAGTAAAGAAACCCACAGGGGAGGCACAGCTCAGAAGACGGAAGCTCTTTTCATGTTCTCAGGCATTGGCTTGTGAAAGGTGGAGAAGGTGAGCCAGTTGATCGCTGAGGGTACAGAGCTAACTGCTTGCTTGCTATCAGGAGAAGCTACGAGGGCGTTGTTGCATTGAACAAGCCTCGTCCTGCAAGTTTTTGTTTAGATAAAAGATACAAAGAGCATGGAGCAGTAACTGCAGTTGTTCAGGAGTGCTGGGGAGCTTCAGCAGCCCCTCTGCTGCCTGCCGAGGCAGGGCAGGAGGTGCTCTGCTGGAGCGCGGTGCCTGGCTCTGGTGGCACGGGTGAGGAACACGTGGATGGGTTAATGGTGGAACGCTGTGTGGGACCGAGAAGAGTCATCTCGTGTGCCCAGGAAGGGCCTCAGCTCCACATAACCACATCTGTTGGCGCAAAGACTCTTCAGAACCAAATTCTTTGAGCAAGAGGCTGCTGGAGGCGATGTGTCTGCTGGCAGGCAGTGATGGGCCAGAGCATCTTTGGGTCTGGCTGTATGTGCTTTTCATTGCATTACCTTTTAACAGACCTCAGTGCAGTGAGGAGGGGTTTTGGGAGGGTGTGTGGCATGGAATGGTGATGTAGGGAGCCTGGCGTGGGTGAGGAAGTGATCTCCTTTTGTGCTCTTACCTTTGACATAAGTGTTGTAAAATCATGTTGGAATGGCTATTGCAGCTCATTCTGTAACCCTCACGTAAAGAACAGGCCCATGTGTAGGACCGCCATGGTGCTTAACCTTTGTAATGAATTCCCTTACATAGCCACTGCAGAGACTGTGCCCTGTAGCTGTGTATCTGCAGGTACACACATGTGTAACACTGCATCCATGCTGTTGTCAGCCAAGACGTGCATGGGTTCCTCTTTTCTCCTTAGGTTAGTAACTGCAGCACTTCACCAAGGCCCTGTCAGCTCCTGCAGACAGGGGATTTCTTGTCCTGCTTGCAGATGTGAGTGCCACCATCCAGTGCCTGTCTTTGGGTACAGTCAGAGTGGGGTAGAGCTGAAAACCAGCCGCAAGTATCATCCAGTGCCCAGGAGGTAGCCCTGCTGCACAAAGGCTTCTGACTCTTGGCTGCTTGAGGTCTTGCTTTGTGCTTTTTCACTCCTACCTGCTTGTTTTGATGGTAAGTTCTTGATGCTGTTGCTCCTTTCCCCACACCTCTGCAGTGCTGTGCAGCTCAGGGATGAGTAATGCTTCTTAAAGGAGTGTTCCTGAACCTTTGATGCTGGATGCGAGATTGAGCATTTGAATCTCTACATTTTCCATCGCAGGATGACTGTACATTCCTATCAAGTGATTCATTTGACTCACAGACCTTTCCTACAAACCAAAATCCCTCTTCAGACCCTCGGAGCAAAAGAGATCTCGAGCCCAAGCCCCAGTGCCTTGTTGAAGGCTCTGTTTGTGCTTTCCACAGCCGATGCTGCGTACAAGCAGGTTGCATTGCAGTGTAAGGCTGTCCTTGTCCTCCCGCTACCGAGCGTGCTTGGTTCCCTCACATTCCATTTCAGTGACGTGTGACAGCTTTTTCTTGCTCTTTCCCCAGCGGGCCTGAGCAGAGCTGTTTACCCTCAGCTTCCCCTCCACAGACAGGCCAGAGGCTCCTCGAACACAGAGATGAACGTGAGGGGGAAGGAGGGGAGAGCATGACCCAGGAGTGAGGCACAACCTCAGTGCTGTGGCTGGACCCGGGAAGGTCATTCCAGGCAGTGACACACAACGCTGTGTTCTGCTCTTCCGATGGCATCCAGTACCTGCCCTGAACCTGGATTCACCCGTGTTTGGGTGTGAAGCTGCAGCATTTAAACTGTGACTCTTCGTAGTGTGAGCTTTTACAGTTTTGAGCACTTCCAAGTTGTAATCCTGCTGGAATGGCAGGTCCCTGGGATGCACAGGCTGCTTGTGTGATACAACTGCTGCTGATTACTTCGTGGTCAGCTTTTAGAGCCTGACCTCTGAGCCCGAGGGCTGTGTGTGAGGATGGGAAGAGGAATGTGATGTGTAAGGAGTGGAAGGTGTAGCCCATGGGGAGTGTGGTTCTGCAGAGCCTTGCTGACAGGAGGGACTTGCTCCCGAGCAGGCTTGTGGTCTCTAGGAGGTGCGCATCCAGGCCCTGGCCCACTGCAGCGTCTCAGATGTCACTGTTAGCTATTCTCTAAGACTCCACCACATTCCGTAACCAGGGAAAAGTTCTTGTTTTCCTTGAGGCAGCTGGTGCATTTAAGGAATTTCTGGTACGTGCTGGAGTAGCCTCATTTTGTACCTGAATCATGGGAAGTCAAGCTAATAACATTGAAGCTCCTTTCTGGAGAGGTGGACCCGGTTCTCCTGCACCACACAGACCTCTGTGGCTGTGCCAGCTCTGCTCAACTCATTCCTCTTTTCACTGCCCCAACTGGAGCTGCAAACAGGGAAAACCCCTTTGAAGGCACAAAGTGAGGCTTGGCTTTCTCCTCACCAGTTGTAGTGGGGCGGTCTGAGGCTCTGCCTGCTCACAGGGATCACAGTAAGGTGCTTTCCACAGAGGACAGCAGCATCAGTGTGTTTGCTGATGGAGCTGGAAGTGGTTGGCTTCTGGTAATGGCTCTGGTTCACATGCTCCAAAGGAGGAGCCGTCCAAGTGGATGGATAGCAGCGGTATTGGATGACTCTCCTTGGGAAAAGCTTTCTTGAGTTGTTCAGGGCCGCTTCTGAATCCCATTGGCCTTGGTGGGGATGGAGTGATCTCTGGTAGGGAAAGTAGATGTCACTTTCACAACTTTCACTCTCTAAGGTGAGAGTAGCCCTTGAAAGTGACATTTCCAACCTTGTTGCCTTGGAAGCTTCTTCACTAGCCTGGATGTACTCTAAGATGTGCTCTCAGGTGCAGTAGCTCTTCTTGGGAAGCGAATTGCAAACTCCCTGGGTTATCTGGATTCCAGCAGTGGGAGCAGTGAGGATTTAGTGCTGCCAGTCCTGCAGTTGGTAAACAACCTTGTTTTACACCCGTATTTAAAGAGAGGGAGAAACAGTGATCACTTTGTGAGACAGGGCCTGTATTTTCTTGCTGGTATGCTTGAAGTTCGTAGAAATCTCCTGTACTTCCCGGTAATATGTCCCTGGAGAGCAAGGGCATCACAGGTGATAGCAGTGAATGAGCAGGGAGATGGGAAAAGTGATCTGCAGCCCCTGCAGGCTGCTGCGCCTCCGTGTCAAGGGAGGTGGCATTTGTCACTGGGCCTTGCGTAAGGATCTCCGATGGCACAGATCCCAAGGAGCTGTGGAATGGGTTCAGTATGTGCTCAGCAGAGCTGCGTAGCACTTACACACAGCCCTGCAGCCCTGCCCAAGGGTTTGGGGTTGCAGAACGCCTGTGCCGCTCCACAGGTACCTTTCTGTGCTGCCATAAGAGTTCCTTATAGAAGCCTTGTAAGGCAGCTCGCATCCCGACTTGGCAGCCTGTCCGTCTGCTCTTTGGGAGCTGCAGATGTGCATCTTGGAGCAATTTCCTCCTGGTTGTGTTTAGGGCTACCAGAGCGCCTGTGTGTTCCCACATGTGGAGCATGGCTGCAGAAGGTAATTTCAACAAATGGAGTGCCACTTCCAATTTCTCAGGCTCCTCGGTCAGGAGCCAGAGCAGTTCTGGTGGCTCCGGCTTGCCCACCCTGCTCTGGCACTTCCCACATGGGCTGCCAAGCCTGCAGAGCACTGTCTGTGGTCTCTTCCCCTCTTAAGGAGCAGGAATCCTTCAGCTGAGAGCATCTTGTGCTTTGCTGGGATGCAAGGAGGGAAGCTGGGTGCTGCTGGGTGCCATCACACAAGGCACTGCTTCCTGGTGGTGCACACTGGGAGGGGTGGTTTGGTACCAGCAATGCCTGTTCTTGTGTGATGTTTATGATGATGTTCCTGTGTGGTTTATGGACAAAGGGAATACCCACCTCTGGCTGCGTGAGCTGGGGAGTTACCCTGATACACAGCTTGCTGTGCGAGATGTAGAGGTGCAGTAAGTCAATGGCTGCATCCCTTTGTTCTTGTGAAAGTAAATAGCCTGCTACAAGGACAAGTGGATGTGTTGCTGATTTCCCGCTGCTGGTGCTCCTGCCCTGCTTGATGCAGGAAATGGGGAATGCCATGAAATGGGAAAACGGCTGGAGTCTGAGGTGGCTCCCTGGGAGGGTGGAAGGACCATACCTGCTGTGCACTAAGGTACCTCCCCAGATGTGCTGGCCGTGCCTGGGATGAACATCCCCCCTCCTCCCTTCCTGGAGTTGTGAGTACTTGTGTCTGACCCCTCTGCTCAAACACCCCGAGCTGTGTTGCAGACCTGTTGCAAGCCCCCTGTAGATGGGCTTTACTTGTTTGGGTTTTGTTTCCTTGCAGCCTCTGCACGTATAAAAGAGGCTTTGTCCCATGTCGGGCCCTGAATTCCCACGTACAAGGGGAGGTATTGAGTGAACTGCAGGCTGTGGCTTTGCTTCCACGTGCCCCTGCTGCCTTCACCTGGATTCAGTGCTCGCCTCTGACTCAGTGTTTACTCTTCAGTGTTTAAACATTCCCTAGAAATTCAATCTTCTAAGCACATTATGCTTCACACCAAGTGCCTGCAGGAGCCCAGTTGTGCAATGCCTACGCTCATGTATTGGCTGCTGTCTTACTCCCTCAGAACAGGATTTACGGTGGCAAAGCAAAGCAGCAGCCACAATTAGAATTTGGGTACTACAACACTACGGCTGCCTTCAAAATAGCCCTGTCTGTGCTCCAGGAATACCCCTTGTCCCTTGCTGCAACTCAGAGCTGGGGTACAGTGATGGTTACTTGGCACACGTTGGTGCTGAGGGCAGGCAACTCCCCTGGGCACCTTACATCTGCCTTCCCAGTTGCTGTGCTGGCCCAGGGGTGAGAGTGCTGGTGCTCTGTCATGGTTTGGCTTTGAAGTAGGTTTTCAGCTCCTGAGAGCGTTATCTGTGGGTTTAAGCCATCCCTACGATAAGGGAAATCAGATACTGTTGTTGGAAGTAGCTTGTAGGCTGCTGGAGTGTTGGAATTCAGAGCTACACCGAAGTGAGAGGGGATGCTTTAAAGCACTGCTCTGTGCAGTTACTGCTGTGGATTCCTGTCAGGCTGCTGTGCTGGGAAACAGCCTTCAATTTTAAGCTAATCCTTGTGTTTCTGGGAGAAGAAACAAATTTCCTACAGCTCCAAGAGCCACGTGGAGCTTAAATACTGCTGTTCTTTCAGTGCCCATGGAGCCTCTGTCCTGAGTAGCATCCCTTGCAGGGCAGGATGAGTGGTGGTGGAGGGAGGTCCTGGCCAGGCATTCCTTGGATGTGCTGCCTTATGGCCACTGCCACCTCCCTGCAGAGGTGCTGCTGGGACCAGGTTGAGGTTTTAAGGTCGCTGGTTTTAATCTCTGTAGTGCACATCTATGAGTCAGTGCACATAATGGGACATGAAGGTGCAGGGCCACGGGACAGGACAATGTTCCCAAGTCAATGCTGCTCACACCAGCACCATCTGCTTTGCTTCTGCTGCAGAGCTCCTGCAGGATGGGGTGAGGAAAGGGCTCTCCATGGCTGGGATCTTTATCCTGGTCACTGAGGGTTAATGTGGGGAAGGCTGCATTCCTTAGTTTCACTTTTGGCTTCTCTTCCCAAAAATTTCCACTTCATTTCATAACAGTTCTGGAGTGAGGGGTGGTGGTGCTGGAACCACCGAGTCTGAATGTTCTTGTTTGCAGTGGGGGGCTGAGGCAGCCACGGCCCTTCATTAACCCTCCTAAAGCAGCTAATTGAGGGAGCTTTAATGAACTTGGGGGTGGAGGCAGTGGCCAGAGGTGATGGCTTTGGGAAGAGAATGGGTTTCTGCTGTAGTCCTGGCCTGATGGAGGTTGTGATGTTTTGGCCTATAGATGTGAAATCAGTTTATTATGTGATGGCACGTGTATTGGTGCCTCATGTGCATGCAGGCACTGGGCTCTTTGGAGCAAAACCACGACATGGGCTTTGTACTGACAATACTTTGGCCATATCAGTTACAATTGTGCCTCAGAGCTGATAACCTCATCCAGAGCATCTTCATGCTGCTGAACATGCGCTGGTGCTGTGGCCAGCAGAGTCTTGCTGAGCAGTGGGTACACACCAGCCCGCAGACATGCGCTGCCCTCGGCATTCCCAGCATGGAGCAGGCTGGCTGGGACCCTGCGTGTGCCTCTCCAAGGCAGGGCCTGTGTGAGGCATCTTGTGACGGGGCTGCTGCTTGTTTGTTCCCATAGAAACTGCCATCTGATCGTGAGGCAAAACCTCTGCTGGAAACCAGCCTCCAAAGATCTGAGTGCATCAGCCAGATCCGGCATCCTGCTGTATCCTGCTGTACCCTTCCTGCTCCAGAGCCTGTAGTGCTGGTGCAGTTAGCACCTTGGAATAGCCTCAGCAATAAAGGTGATGCTCTCCACTGGTGGTGAAGCTGGCAATTGCTTGGTGCTGGTTCCTTGGTGTAAGGTGTTTGGTGTTCTCACTGGGGCTGTGGGATCTGGGCTGCCTTCAGACCCTTTGAGAAGTGCTTGTGATTCCTGGGATACCCCAGGAGTTTGGGGATTGGCAGTCATGGAGTTGTGGCAGTATTACAGCATAACTCCCTCTTCTGCAGGTGTGTGCTGTAGTGCTGCCTGTTGCTGTGGTTTATATTGAATACCCAAGTAGATTGACTTTGGTATAGAGCAGACCTAATCCTTCCAGGTATTCCTAGATGGACTTGGTGAAATATGTAGTTTCATCTTAGCCATTGCTTTAGACTCTCTCCGATACTCTTGCAATCCCAATGTGATAGTTAATGTTCCTACAGCCTTCTTTAATCAGGAGCTGTTACCCTTCAGAACAGAGCTGCAGCTAATGTAAGTACACATGAGGAGCGCTGTGTGCGCTGCAGAACCTCCTCCCTGGAATGTGGGCAGGATCCGTGTCACAGCTCCGCACAGAGCCACCGCCGCTCGGGCTGTGGTGAGGTGCAGGGTGAGTGAAAGGGATTGTTATATGGGATGACAGATTCCTCTGGAGGTTGTTGCTGTGTGCAGAAGGGAAGCCAAGACATCAGTGGCTAATGTCTTCCAGAACTGCTCTGCTTTAACCCTTGAGGAGCCTCAGGAAATCAGTTGGAAGCCAGTGCAAAGGCTCCCTGTGACTCTGCTGCACATCCTGATCCATTGCCAGTCAGTTTTCCTGTTGGCAGCTTACAGCAGTGGGATTTCTTGTGCTGTGTGGAAGACTGCGGAGCTGAACCAGAGCCGCCCTTACTGTGTGTTGCTCTTGTCATTAAGAGCTAGCTGCTGCTCTTGCTTGTTGAGAGATGGTTGCAGTGCTCATCAGCAGCTTTCCCTCCCCTTCTTGCTGCTGTGCTTCCTGGCAGCCCGGGCTCCTGCAGGATCCTGCACCATCCCCCTCGGATGCTCGGCTCTTCCCATCACTGCCGAGGTGCGGAGCTGAGTGCACACGAGCTGCTTTGTGCTTCCCCTCCTACATGCAGTGCAGAGCAATGTGCGCTGCTTTACCTGATGGGAAATGGGGCAGATAAAGGCAGGAACATCCTGTGTTGTCACTCCCTTTTCCCAGGCCTTTCCTCCACTCCCCTTCATTTAAAAGAGGTTGGTGCCACCTTGCACAGGCATGGCCCTGACCTTGCTGCTTCTGAACAGGAGTTCAGCTGCTGAATGACTTTATGGGAGGAGAGTGATTAAGGAACCAGTTTGAAGGTGCCCTCAGATGGAGAGTGATCTGTGCTGAAAAGGACCAAGGTGAGCAAGTGTCCTCCCAGGCTTTGATTCCCCTCTTGGCTTCACTTGTGTGCAGAGTGCAGGCTATGGCTTACACACCACAGCCAGGCTTACGTGACCAGGATCTGATGCTTCACACCCCGTTTGATGTGTGAACTGCTTTACATCCATGTAAATGCTCCTCCATAAGGCCCTGCTGGTTTAACTGAGCTCATTCAGAAACCGGTTTTAATTAGCAAGTGCAGTCTTTGTCTAGTAAGTGCCAAGATGGTGTTTGGTTTGCACAGGACCCATGGAGGTAGTGCTGCAGCGCTGTCAGCACAGCGTAGGGCTGAACGACAGCAGTGCTCACTGCCCTATTCTCACTCTTTTCACTCCAGCAAACCCACACAGCACTTGCATTGCTTCATCAGAGCCCCTGTGATTGCTAGTGCTGCAAGCTAAAGCTGCATTCCATGTCTGTGTGCTGGGTTTGACACCTGCAGCTCAGCTGAGATTTGACCAGATAGTGGCCTGATTTGCAGAGTGAGGTCTGTGCATGGGTTACAGCATGCGCTGCTCATGGAGATCTCAGTCTCTGCCCTAGAAAGTCTCCTTAGATCAAAGAGCAGGAGGTGGAAGTGAGTCTTAAACCAAAGAGCTGGGCTGGGGCGTCCAGCATTCTTGAGACGGGAGCCTTTACCTGCCTGTTGCTTGAGCTTCTATCCCTTAGGCTTCAGCTGATGTTTAACACTGGTTCTTAGGTGTTCTTATGAAGGAGTTCAATGAGATCACAGCAGCAGGCAGGCAGTTTTCCTTGCCTGCTCTCTGCAGATGGACTTGTGGACATGTTTTAGTGTAGTAGCATGAGCCATCACTGTGGGCTGGCATTTGTGGGTATAGTTTGCCTTTTTCCTTGACTAGGATAAAGAAACAATGTTCCGTACCATCTCTAGTGCATGGCTCTGACCCCCTCGAAGTTCTCACACTTGCATCTGTTAAGCATTACAGTGATTTTATAAGGCTTCTGAACTAAAGAAACAAATGCCTGGCATCAGCTGAGGCTGTGGCGTGGAGAGTTTCCTCCTTGTGTAACAAGGTTCTAAGTGAAAGGATGGAGAGGTCAGTTTCAGTATAAACACGGCATGTGTAAAGCTGGAGGGGATCAAAAAAGGTGGGAATTGTGTGACTATGCCCCACTTGTGTACCCTGCTCTTGGCTCCGTCCCATTGTGCATGCCCTGCAATGATGAGACTGTCCCCACTGGGTTTAGCAGAGCTGCAGGCGTCAATGTGGGGTCTGTGCTTCTGCCACTGAAATCCAGACCCATTCCCCTGGGATCGGGAAAGGGTCACAGCAGAGCACAGCGCTCACAAGCAGGGCATTAACACTGCACCAGGCCCACGGGCTTGCATGTATTGACTCTTCCCAAAACACTGTCGGTGTTTTCTTCACCATGTGCAAGACACAAGTCACTGCATTGATTGTGAAGAGGGATGTGGACACGGTGATAACTTCCTTCCTGAGCAAACACACTTTGCTGTGTGCGTCTTGGTCCTTGGTTTCCTGCTTGCAGTTGCTGCCAGTATTTGTTTGTGCCGCCTCCAAAGCCCCCAGTTTGGCTGCAGAATGGCCTGGGTTTATCTGCTGCATCCCTGAACTGGGGGGTTCTGCTGGTGGGTTAATTCCAAGGGGGAGATGCCTTTGTTTGCCCAGGAGCTTGTTGGGAGAGGTCTTTCTGGTCTGATAACAGGCCATTGTAAGAATGTAAGGTGTGTAAGGATGTCAAAGCACATCTCTGCTGTCGAGTGTTTTCCTATGGGTAGAACCTGTACCAATTGCCTGTTTGCATGTAGAGTGCTGGCTTTCAGTGCCCCTTAGCACCCAGGTGGGCTCGTGGTGACAGGCAGCCTGAAGAACATGTGCCTCTGCCAGCCAGCCATCCCTCCAGGAAGGTGATGTTGCTGACAAGTGGCAGCTACCCACTGAGCTGCTGTGGTGTGCAAGGACGCTGGGCCGTGCAGCACGGGGCAGGTCAGCAGGAGAGCCCTCAGGAGGTGCATTGAAGCAGCTTTTCCTTTGTCTCCCCCTTCCTCTGCCTTGACTCCGTTCTCTGGTACCAGAGCCCTCCCAAAGGTCCTGTGCAGCGTCAATGTCTGCTTATGAGAGTGATTTTTACCCCTCCAGCAGCTGCTTAATCCAAAGGGGTCGTGTTCGGAGCTTCCCAAGTGTCCCTGGCAGGCAGGAGCAGCTGGAAAGAGGAGCTCTTTGCTGTCAGCCCTCTGACAGCTCATGTTGGCATCCCAGCAAGGCTGTAGTGTAGTGGGCAGAAAGGAGAGGGCTGCTGTGCTGTGCTGTGGAAGGAATTCAGGTCCTGGCCATGCTTTTGGACTGGCCTCCTCCAGGCTTACTCCTTTAGCAGCCCAAAGACCTGCTCCAGGACCAGCCCCTCTTGTCCTCTGCCATGGGCCCTCGTGGGGTAGCACAGGAACCCAGTCTCATGGCCATGTTCCTGCACAGCAGAGCACATGCAGGGCACACTCAGTGAGGGTGTTCCAGGAGGGATGGGGAGCGGGAGGACGCCTCGGAACAATTGTAGGAAGTGTTTCTCCTAAATCAACATGTTGGTTTCTTTCAGTGCAGTCAATTTGCTGGTGCCATCTGTTGGCTCTTGTTACACCAAGGAGATCAATTGCTGACTTATGGCAACGCTTCCTGGCCCAGTTCCACTTGTGCAGGGATTACTGATGAGGCTGCTCACGTGCTCTGTTCCCAAAGAAGTGGGGCTTCTCCTGGTTTCAAGTGGAGCTGCTACAGAAACAACTGAAATGGAAAAGGTGGTTTCTGTATGGAATGATCATCCGTGCAGGAAAGCTTAATTATAGTTCGATTACAGTTATAACTGGATCCAAACAAATGTGTGGCATGAAGTCCTAAGTGTTAGCCCAGGGCAGGGTCCTTAGCTTTTCCCTGTGTTCATTGCACAGAAGGAAAAGGAGACTGCACTGTCCTATGGGCCCTTCCCATGAAAACAGACTCTGCTTCTCTCTTTATTCCCCTTTCCCCATAGTCGTGAGCATGGTTCCTGACCCTCCTGCCCTGTCCTCCCCCTGGGCACGTGGCAGTTCATTTCCCTGCCCTTGGCAGGGCACCATGGATTCGAGGAAGTCTGCAGGAATATTCGCCACGCTCGGCTCATAAACAGGATGTCGATATGGATGTTCATTGTCCCCTGCGCCGAGGCTCCTGCCTCCTTCAGGAGCCTCTCACCCGTGCCATGGTCTTCCAGCCCTGGTGCCTCCCAGAGCATCAAATCTGGTGTCTTGGGGCATATCAGGGGTGTACAATTGTGTTTCTGCTGATGCTGGGGGAGCTTCAGGAGAAGCCTGCATGTTGGAGGGCAGGAAACGCAGAGGCTGCATGTGCTGGGATGCAGAAAAGGGTTGGTGCTTAGCGCGGAAGGGGCAGCCTGGGCTTGTGGCAGCTCACGTCTGGGAGCATTTTGGGGTGTTTGGGCCTGAAATGACATTTCTGCTCCTTGTGACTTCCCGTGTGATGCAGTAGGGCACCCTGGTGTCGGTGGTACCTGCTCGTGCCCTTTTGCCTCCCAGAGTTTCAGTTCCACTCCTTTAGTTCCCCAGCTACCCCTTTGCATTGGTTCGGACGTGCTCTGCTGCTCCCCAGGCTCTTGCCTGACATGCACACAAACAGCTCAGGATCATGGAAATACGGAGCGGTGTTTCCAGGACAAGAAACACCTGGAAATACAATGGACTCCTGAAATTCCCTGTGCTTTCCCTTGTGGGGATTTCCTACTTCCACCCTCGCACGTTCGTGGGGAAGCTCCGAGTTTCCTGAACCCGGAGCCTGAGGTGCTTTCCCCAGGGCTTTCAGGAGCCTTTTACCTTTTGTGTCACAGCAGTCACTGGAGGCATTGAGACGGGATGAAAACGCATTGAAGGAACCCCTCCAGAAGGGCCAGATCCCTCCTCATCTCCCCTCAGGGTTCAGGTGTGTTCAAGGGCCACTGTTTGGCCCAGCTGACAGTATGATCCTTCACATGAGGACATCTCCTGGCTGCTGTGTGTGTTCCTCTGCCCCACATGTAAAGCCCCCAGTGCAGTGAGGTGACAAGCGTGGGGCAGGCAGGGGGACAGCCGCCTGCTGTGTTATCAGAGGCAAAAGCAGAATGGTTGAGTTCTGTTCTGTTCTGTTCTGTCCGGCCCTCCCCACTGAGCTTGATTCAATCAGATGTTCTGTATCCCTTGAACTCTGCCACGAGTGTCAGTTCCAGTCATATAATTAAGCTGGGAAATGAGATTTCCTTTGAGTGACTATAGAGCTGGGAAATGAGTAAGGAGCTTTGCAATACCCCAGATCTGTGGGATTTTCATGTATTTATGCCTGAAAATGACTCCTGTCTCTTAGACATTTTGGATTTGCTCTTTGAGGAAGTGCCTCTTAGTTTTTTATATACACACCCATCAGTTTAAGCCTTACAAAAGCTCAATCCTGCAGGGATAATCCGTGGTGAAAAGCACACAGTGGGTGCTTCCCAATCCCCCTCTGGCTCTCAGCTTTCCCAGTCCCCTCCTGAGCACTGTCCTTGGAGCTGTGTGGTGCAGAGCACCCGAAACAGTGGCAGTGGCAGCCCCGAGGAGCAGCAGCAGCTCCTCACCCCGTTACTCATTGCCTGTTAGTGCCTGGCAGCCGCACAGGTCCAGTGCTTCACCTTGGCTCTGGCTCCAGCCCCAGGCCTGCCAGCAGTCCCTGGTGCCCAGCGCCAGGCCTGGCTCCGCACGGCACAGGGCTGCTGTCGGAAGCATGCTCCCTGACTTGGGAGCCTGGAACCGTTCCTGGGCTCTGAATTAGAAGTTTCAAAGGAAAGAACGAGCTTATTGTGCCGGTGCCTTGCTGGGGCTGTGCTGTGCTGTGGTACATGCAGGGCAGCTATTCCCCTGGCGAGGGTTTCAGTGTAGGAAATGAAGCTTAATTTTCACGTGCTTCAGATTGTTCCCTTAAAGACCCTGATGATCCCTTTGTTTGTTTGTCTCCAAGCCTGATAGAGAATCACTTAGCATTGTGCTTGGGGTTTGGCACTTGAGGAGGAGAAGGAGATGTGCTTTGGATTGTGTGCCACAGTGGGTTTTGTTGCTGCGCACAGAGCACTCGTCTCTGGTATGCACCAGAGGCTGTTCAGAGCAAGGCTCTTCTGGAACTGGGCTTTGGGCTCCTGGGTCACATCCTTCTGATTGTGCATCACCAGCACAGAGAGTCTCTCTGTATTTGGAGTTGGGTGGTTTCACTGTCTGTGCCCCAAGGAGCTGGGAGCTGCCCGTGCTGGGGAAGGATGCTCAGGGAAGGCAGAGGGAAGAGAAGTGAAGAAGTCTCCAGTGCTAGAGAGACTTGAATGGGTGTGCTGTGGTAACAGGAGCCTGAAAACCCTTCTGCACCCTGCTGTCAAGCAGGCACCCTCTGCAGGGACAATTCCCCGACAAGTAGGAAACAAAGCTGCTTCCTGCTCACCTCATGGCAAGATGCTGGGCTCTGGGGGGCTGCTTGGAGCCTTTCTGAGGCAGGGGCTGTGTATTCTGTTCAGCATATACAGGGCCTGCATTTCAGAATGGGTCAGTAACCTCTGTCCTGCTCTCCCCTTGTGCTAGGTTGCTATAAAGATAATCGATAAGACCCAGCTGGATGAAGAGAACCTGAAGAAGATATTTCGAGAAGTTCAGATCATGAAGATGCTTTGCCACCCACATATCATCAGGTTATACCAGGTAGGAGTGCTCTCCGCAGTGTTTTCTGCCCCTTTGTACTATAGCTTTACACTAAGTAGTAGTGCTTTCTCTGGAGTTATCCTTCTATTTCTCCTGCATGAAGTACTGGGAAAGTCCTTTTTGTTTCCAAGGACTCGGAGTACTTTGATTAAGGGAACAGGGGGAAAGTGTGGCTGATCCTCTTCTTTCTGGGAGATGATGCTTCCGCTGTGGGCTGGCCTTTTGCCATTTGTTTATGGCTATTGTGTGCTTTTCAGCTTCCCAGTTGAAACCGGATGCGGGCTCCCCTTCTCTGTGTAAGAGAGAGAGTAAATCTTACCCGCTAGCACAGAGCTTCCCTGCTCTCCTCTCTCTGACCAGTGGCCCAAGGACTTGCTGATCTCTCCCTGCTTTCCCGGAAGGTGATCAATAGCACCTGGGAATATTGTTTGCAGATTTGTTCTCCAGCTTGTTTGGCATTCCTGGTGTGCAAACAGAACCACCAGAGGCACAGCCCACGTGTGATGCCTCTGACGCATGTGTTTGTGGTGCCCCTCTGACTGAACGATCAAATAGAGCAGCGGGGAGGTTGCAACAGGCCAGGGACACACAGAGAGCACCAGCGTGGTGGGAGCAGAGGGATAAAGGAGGCCACCCCCTTGGTGAACCATTAAATGCTGCTCTGGGAGCTGGTGGCCAGATGAAGGACTCCCTCCCTGGGCCTTTCTGATACAAGGGCTCAAGCAGGGACTTATAAATAGAGAGGAGTGCTCAAAAGCACAGACTCTCCTCTGTTGCTTGCAGTCCCAGTTCTGGAAGCTGTCGGATGGAGTCCCCTTCCCAGGGTCTTGCCAGAGCTGGTCAGAACTGCCAGGTTCGGTGGGCTTGTCTGTTCAAGCCCTATGTGCTGCTCAACTCTTCCTGGTGGATGTGAGCACTTAGTTGGACTCCAAGGAGTTAAAGCTGGGTAGAAGTGACAGAGATTAATGTTTAGCTCTTTAGGCCAAACCACAGAGTGTGAGATGCTTGCAGCAGACACTGCAGAACTGCAGCGTTTTGCAGGTACTTGGGGAATGCTGCTTTGCAAACGGACTCCTTCTTTTTAATAAGCCCTTTTCCAACCTGTTTCATGTATAGTTTTGATATGACACTGAGCAGGTGACACTTGTGGCTTGGCTTTGCTAAGGTGAGGAAAGAGCACCCACTGTGGAAGGTGTTCGACCCTGTCTGATCTTCCTGGGGCTTCCAGTGGCATTGATTTTTAGATAACAAGCTGCTAAACCCTAGAGTTGGTGATTTGGAGCCTTTCACAGCTTTTCATTGGGAATCTGGAATAAATGGCACTTTAGAACTCGCTGTGACAGGCTCTGGATCGCCAGCTCCAGAATAAACTGGTGGCCTCGGCACATTGGGCTGCTGCACCCCCAGTGTCCTGTCAGACTCCTACAGATGTGTGTTACAAGTGAGGTGTTACCTGGCTGAAACACACAGGGCTCCCTGAAGCAAAGCCTCTGCTCTGCCTCATGGCTGATGGGTCTTGGCTCATTCCAAAGTCACTTCTTGATTCAGTGAATGTTGCCCCTTTGGCGAATTTGGTGGTGTTTTAGTGCCTGCAGTGGCCTGGGTAATTGGGAAGGTGAACTGGTTCCCTTGTGGCAGCCCTGAGAAGTCTCCCAGGGGAGCAAACACTAAAGGGCGGGCAAAGACAAGAGGAGGAAGGCGCAAGTGAAGTGTGTTCAGTTACAGCATCGCTGTTTAGAGCTTGCCATTTGATTCTTACGTGTCCCAGTTCCTGCCTGTTCCTTGGCACAGGAGAGTTAATATTGTTGATTCGATGAAAGCAGTGATGTGGTGTGGAAAGGGTCAATTCTTATTTAGCTACACTTTTTGCAGAGGGCAGTGTCCTTAACGTGTCCCTTCTCTGTCCTTGTGCCCAGGTCATGGAGACAGAGCGGATGATTTATCTAGTGACCGAGTACGCCAGTGGAGGGGAAATATTTGGTGAGTACATTTACTGCATTCTTTAATCAGATAATGCACTTGGTCAGCTCCAGTAAACTGAAAATAGCTGCCCCGCTCTCGCTGCAGCTGAGGGATGCCCTTCAGCCTGAAAACTTTCCATTGACGAGAGGAGCAGAGAAATAAATGATACCGACTTGGTGGGAAAGTCCCTTCTGTAACCTCTGCTGCTTGTTTGGACTCCATTGGGCAGGTGCTGCCCTGCTTTGATGCTGACTTGGGATTGCAGGTGTTGGGAATAGTCACCTGGTTGGCTTTGGAAGCGTTGCTGAACACTTGGTTCCAGCAAGTTGTATGAAGCTTGTTGACGATAGCGGAAACGTCGGTGTTTGTTAGTGGCTTTCCAAGAAACAGGCAGTCCTGTGGCTCTGCAGTGTTCTGTTCCCAGAGCCGTGCATGTTCTTATCTTCTGGATACCTGATGTTATCTTAGCCTGTGTTAGTTACATCCATTTTCAACTCCATTGTCTGCTAACAATGTTTTGGCTGAGCTTTCTTGACGACAGAAGCTGCTCTTTACAGGAAAAGATTATCAGTGCGGCACAAGTGCAAGAACTGGTGGCTGATTCCTTCATTTGTTTTATTGCTGTGACCAGTATGAAAACCTGTAGAGATGGAAATACAGGTACACACTGGGATCTGTACTAGCTCCACCCATGTGAGGTGCAGAAAAGGGGGAAATTCTCTGTGCTTGTCTGAAGCTGGCTTCAGTCTGCTTGCAGACAGTGTCCTTGGGAGGACAGTCTCATACAGCCTGTCAGCTAAAGGGAGCTGCTCTCCTCCTTGTCCTCTTGAGCCACTGCAGAAGATTGACTTTCAATGTCAGGACCTCTCACTTTGCTGCAAGAGGCTGCCTTGTAGTTAAAGGTGAAGCTCTTAGTGAAGCAAGAGAAGCTTCAAATTAAGGAAAAGCCAACTTGAGCCGTTTTCCAGTTCCTCAATACCTTTGTAGATGGTTGTCGGGGCTTCTTCCCAGCACGGTCCATCCCCTTTGGGATGTGAGAAGGTGACAGCTGAAGGAAGAAGCAAGCGGCAGCTGATCTTGTGGATGGCCTTGTGGAAACCTGACTTCCTCCAGCTGAGCCTCCCAGTTGTCTCCTCAAGCATGAATCATGGTGTGGGACACGCAGCAGTTCCGAAGGCTTGAGACTCCTCTTGCCTTGTGCAGCAAAGTCATTTGAATGTGCCTAAGAGCTCGCTTGCATGTGGATCACCACAGGAGAGCATAAATCACTCCTTACTTTCTCCCTCTTCTGTTGCATTTGGCAGCGATGGGCTCATCTTTTTTTAAATGCAGAGCTATGTGCAAGCTCATATACAAGCTTGGAATGAATGCTCTTGCTTACAAAAATAGCCTTCTCCATGAGCCGAAGTGCAAATCTAATTGCTTTCTGCACTACTTCATGCTGTAGTAAATTCAGCTCATTAGCATGGCTAATTTCCATCACAGTGCCCAGCATTATCCTGTGGGTAGCTGGGAGCAGCCTGCTCTGGAGCAGCACAGAGGCTTTTCCAGAGCAAAGCCTCCGCTGGCCGGGTTTGAGCGTTTTCAGGCGCTGTGGTTGGAGCCGAGAGGGGGAAACTGAAGCCTCAGCTTTTTGTAATCAGGGTTTCCTGAGGAGCCATTAGGACTTTGTTCTACCAGCGGAAGCAATTTAGAGGGAGGAAGCAGCAGCCCTTTTTGGGAAGGTTTCCTCGCAGTCATTAGGATCTCCTGTGCTGAAGAATCTCACGTCCTCATGTTATGCGGAGATGGGCTGTCACAGCGTGGGCTTCACTGGGCAGTTGTGACTGGGGAACCCTCTCTGTCACATGTGTTTGTGCAGAGGCTTTCAGCTCTTTTTCTTGGTTCCCTCCTGAAATCTGTGTGACCAAGGTTTTAAAGCTGAGCTGCAGAAGGGGCAGGGTCTGAGCACCGTGGCTCTGGATGTGGTGTGAGGCTGAGTGCTTGTATCGCTTGAGTTACAGTCGTCCTTTGCAGAGCAAGTTTTGTTAGAAACAAATCTGAGTTGCTTTCCCTTAGTGCTTTAAAAACCTTCAAGGGCTTAAACTGTACCATAGAGCTGTCAGTGCTACACAGGCAGTAATACAGGTTGGAATTTGTTGTTTAAGGAGCAGTAGTTTCTCTAAATGGCCTTGGTTTCAAGCTGGTTGGAGGCTTCTCTGCCTCCTTGGTTGGAGCTCTGGGAGAGCTTTGCAACCTGTGTATCTGAGCTGTCAGTAGAAGGGCTCAGAGCTCCTTTGGTGGCCGAGCAGAGCCATAAAGTGTCTTTGATTCCTGTTCCTGGAAGCACTGTGATAGTTCACTGCCTGTAAGGATGTGTGGGACCAGGAGGAGCCTGGCTTTTGCTGCAGGCTTAAGCACCAAAATGTAAATTGTTATGTTTGTCCCCGTGGATGTTTTGTATGCGGTTGGGCCTCTGGTTTGACATCACCAACAAATGGATGGCTCCTTTTAAACAGAGGGTGCTCTTTGTTCCAGGTTCCTCGAGTGTCCTCTTGTGAGGTCAAACAGAGCACGGTCTGAAAGTCTGGTCTGACTTCCACTGTTTCCTATGGCTCTGTGAATAACCTGCAGCCCTCACGAGATCGTGCGTACTTGCTTGATTGACAGAAGTGCTCAGCAGCATTTATCTGGTTAACGTGGTGAGCCTGTCTATGCCTCTGCCTCATCTCCACCGCTTATCCTCAGCTCTCTGGGCAGACGCGTTAAACAGCGTGGTACTGGTTGCTACAAGGTCAGGCTGCCTCTGGGATCACAGACTCACCAAGTACACTGGAAATGTGGCTTAATCCAGCACAGGGAGGAGATGTGTAGCTTCAGCAGCGTTTGCTTTCCAGACAGAAAACAACTTGAAAGCATGAGGACTCTGTCCAGGGGCAAAGAGTGGGGGAACCTGTGTGTCAGCCCTGTCGCTTGACCAGAAGATGCTTCTTCCTCAGCGTGGGGCTCTTTAATGCAGAGAGCAGCATCAGGTGCTTCACAGGAGTACAGAGAACAGCCAGGCTGTGCTCTGGATCAGTGTGCTGGCTCCCAGCTGAGCACGAGGCTCATCTCTGTAAACCCCTGCAGCACGAGAGGTTTGTGCAGGCTAAGCTCGCAATGGTTAATTTTGGCATACACTTGCCCTTGGTGGTATGTGAAGTATTCTGTAGCTTCATTGTTTCTGTCCTTCCTCTGGAGCTTGGGCAGAAATGTCAGCGGTCTGAGTGCTGTGCCTACGTGCAGAGCCTGGGGACCGGCTCCACGCGCTTCTCTTCAGGAAAAGTGGGATTTCAGCCTATCCTGCAGCTGAAGCAGGGCTGGCTCGAAAGAGGGACAATTGAACGTCCATGTGCAGGACCGCTGAACCTGAGCTGGGGAATACTGCCCTTGGAGAGGTGTGTAGAAAGACTCCTCCTGTAGTAGTGGGTTTGATTCCTTGCCTGCAGGAGAACCTCAGGAATACTTTGGGGAATGTCAGGAGGTTGGAAGCTCGCACTCTGCTGTATCAGCAGCTTGCACTCCTGGATTCATGCACAATAAGCAGTGTGACTGCCCTTGACTTGTTCAGGAGCTGAGCTGTGCCTGTTGCTGGGTGGCAGTGGTTAAACTGGAGCAGGCCCTTGCTTAACTCTGCTCATCGGCCTCCCAGCTCCTCACACTAGAAAATTTATGACCCTGCATCTGACTTGATGGAATATGATGGGGCTGTTTGAGAGAGTAAATGTTGCTTTTCCTAGCAGGTGAATTGAGGGTCATGTTGGCATTGGTGATGGATTTCCCTCCCTGGCCCTGCTTCAGATTTGCTTATGGAAGTTTATCTGATGACTACAACTGAATTGACAAGTTCTTTGAAACCCAGCTTCACTCTGTTGCACAACACAAGGAGTGAGCTGTGAGGAGGAGGCTGCTGTGGCTTCGGAGCCGGCAGAGCTGCTCTGGTGGAGCTCAGTAATTGGTGTTTACTGCCAGGCAGTTATGTCATGGGTATTGGAATTAATGGGGCACTGGGAAAACATCAGCTTCTGAGCAGAAACCTTCACAAGCCACAGGGTTTTGTTGTTTTCGAGGTATCTTTATCAAACCCTCCAGTTTAGGGCAGTGAAATGAATGGGGAGGCTCAAGGGGTGAGCCCATGTTCTATGAGGCCAAGTGCAAGGTCCTGCCCCTGCACTGGGACAATGCCCATCATAAATACAGAGGGAAGTTGATCACTTTGAAGCCTTTCACTTGGGGACAGCTCAGGCAGGGCTGTGTGGCAGT
The DNA here is from genome assembly GCA_009867235.2 of Psittacus erithacus. Classification (NCBI taxonomy): domain Eukaryota; kingdom Metazoa; phylum Chordata; class Aves; order Psittaciformes; family Psittacidae; genus Psittacus; species Psittacus erithacus. Next base: position 160,036 of record WYDI02131574.1, on the reverse strand, counting down.
GATGCACTGAATCCTTCCCATGCAGCTCCAGTGCTGACTCCATCTGGTGCTGGAGCCTGGAAAACAGGCTGGTGCCCACGTTGTTCCCCATCTCCATCCTCCGTGTTACCTGTTACAAGTGTGTGAGGAGCCCCTGTGTGAATAACCCCTTGTTCCTCACTCCATCCCTTGCAGATCACTTGGTGGCCCACGGCCGCATGGCGGAGAAGGAAGCCCGGAGGAAGTTCAAGCAGATAGTGGCTGCTGTCAACTTCTGTCACTGTCGCAATATTGTCCACCGAGATCTGAAGGCAGAAAACCTGCTCCTGGATGCAAACCTCAACATCAAAATAGCAGGTGAGCTCAGCCTGGTGGTGTGGGAGGAAGGCAGCTGCTCTCAGAAGTTAATAAATGTAGGCATTGGCTGCTTCCAGGTATTCACAACGAAGGAAACGCAGTGCAGCTAAAGGAAGCTTTGGATTTCTGTGTGGCCTGCTGCCCAGGGCTGGAGCTGCCAGGTTGTAGCCAGGAGATTTATATCTCCCTTCAAGTAGTGCAAAATAGAAGGAGGAAAAAAAGCAGCTTTGGCTTCATAGGCACATATGGCGCTGCAGATACTGTGGTGTTCTGATACACTGGGTAATGGGCGAGACTAATACTAAACTATTGACCTTGTTTTGAGTCCTGCTGCTGGTTTAGGACTTCTCTGAAGCAGGTCAGGCTGGGAGAGAGAGAAGGAATGGCAAAGCAGGGCTGACAGTGTCTATGGCAGAGCAGTGAATGGGAAATGGCACTCAGGGAGTCCTGTTTGTTGTGTTACCTTCTCTTCTGTACCATCTGCAGGTGTTAGATTAGAGCTGAACACTCGGTTTGTAGTAAAGTGGTTAATAGTTTCCTAGGTTTCTCTCATCCTTGCTTTGTGAGGAGGGAACGGGGAAGGAAGTGAAGGACTTTGACACTTCCTCTTGACACTTAATAGTGTGAACCATGTCCTCCCTGGCACGAGGGTGGTAACCTGCTCTTCGCTGCTCTGCAGGCAGAAGATGAGCAAGAGACTGCTGCTGACACAGCACTTTGGGGCATGTGTTGTGTGCAAACAGATGCACTAATGATTTGAGGCCATCTTGTGTTCATGGGATAAAGTGTAACCTGTGCCAGCAAATAGGAGTTTGAAACTACCCCAGGTGAGGCTGGATTTGCTGCACAAGTGCCCACAGGAGCACACTGACAGGCTCTGCATGGAGAAGCTTTGGGGCTTTATCTAAGGGAGCTGGAAACTGTTTTCCTTCCAAATCTCTGCTCCCGGAATGGACTCTCGAGGACAGCTCCCACCCTGGTGGTGGCAGTGTTTGACTTGGCAAGAAGATGTTGTAGCAAGTTGAAAAGTAGCCTGGAAAAGCTGATTGATGGGTCGGGTTTTCCAAGTACCAAGTTTCAGCAACGACAACTTGACACCACAGCCTCTGATGAGGTGTGTAACTCCAGTTTCAGGCTCCCACCAGTGCAGGCTTTCTGCAGCTACTACTGACCCCTGTTTGCAGCTTCACATCCCTTACTCAGTGTTAGTAAGTGACACCTTCAAGCCAGTGCAGGAGCCTTGGAGCGGGTCAGTGCTGCTGTTCTCACTTGGCACTGACTGCAAGGGGACTTGTGGAGTTTGGGGTTTTGGTTTCGGCTGCACTGGTTTTCCATAAACAGGAGACAGAAATGCTGTTGCCCTCACTCTCATGTTTCCCATGGATGCTGTTTCTCTAGTGTACCTTCTCAGGGGCTGAGTCAGTTGCTTCTGGCAGTGGGATCACTGGTGTTCCCAGCAGAGAGTTCAGCCAGGAGTTGAGATGGTTGCTAAACGCCCAGGCGTTCCCGGCCTATGGCTGCAGAGGAATGAATGTCATCTATGTGTTGCTGTGTATTCGTGTGCAAGAGCCTGCAACCTTCCCAGGATGAAGTGTCTGTGGTGCAGAAGCTGGAGCCAGCTCCCTGCAGCTTCCCTCTATAGGAACGTGAGGAACTGGGTCCACTTCTGTAGCACAGAGCTGTTCCTTTAAATATCTCCCTATTCCATGGCGACTTTCACCTTGCTCCTCAAAAATGCCCTTTTCCCTCTGCATCTGCTTGTGGAATGAGACCCGGTTGCTCCCTAGGGATTTGCAAACCCTCTTCCCCATGCACTTTTGGAGGCTCTTAGCAAGCCTGCTGTTCTCACCTGGAGCTGGGCTGGGGGCTCTGCTGGGCTCTGCAGGAGCTGCCTGAAGGAGGAGAGGAAAGTCACCTGGAAGTAGGTCATGGAACATCCTGTGTGGAATGCAGTGATTGGGAGCAGGAGCTCAGCAGTTCCTGTGTTGTCCATGGGGTGCCAGTGGGGTTTCCATGCCTCCTCTGGGATTTAGGAGAGCAAACCTTTCTTGATGGCTAAAGAACGCGTGCCAGAGTGCTTACCTTGTGCAGCATGGATGAAAGGCACTGAGGAGAAATAAGCAGCTAAAGCTGAAGGTGAATCTTCAAGATGAATGTGTATTTATTTCAAGATCTGGGAAAAAACCCTTTGTGCTTTTGCATCTCAGGTTTTCTTTGCCATTTGTATAATTAAAATACACATTCTCAGCCCAATCTCCTTACACAGCACTAGGACCTTGTATATCACTGACAGGTTGGCACTCAGCTCTGTGTTACCCCAGCTCCCTGCAGTTCTGACCACTGAGGGAGTCAAAATTAAGCTCTTTATAAGAGCTTTCTACTTCCTGCAGCTGCACTCTGTGTTTTTGCCACAATGCTTTGGTTTAATCACTTGGAATTTGCCAAGTGAGTGTTTGTGGCCTCTGTTTTCCAGCATTCCTCATGGAATCCTGCAGCGAGGGGCTGCTGCTGGTGCAAATGCTGCGGCAAATGTCTGTGTGTGTTAATGTCACTGCCCTCCTGCTGGCACACACACAGGCCCTTTGGGCTCTTGCTTCTAAGGGCATCCTGGTCACAGGGCATGGAGACCCCTCTCTGACTGTCCGCTTGCTTTCAGTGTTGAGTAGACGTGAGCAAGCAAGGGATTTAGTGAAGATTCTTTCCTTTTCTAAGGAAAATCTCACTGTAACCAAAGCTTCCATCTCGTGCAGTGCTTTCTGGAAGATCAAAGCGCCTGCTTTGTTTTCCCTTTGTCACATTCTGCCCTCGCTGGCGCTTGCCCTGGCCCTGCTGAAGTTGTGAAGCTGAAGGTTGGGTATTAAGTTGCTAAGCAGAAGCAGGATGGTGTCAGTGTGCGTTGTGCAGCAGGTTGTTGAGATGGTTCGTACAGCCTGAAGTGCCACTGTTAGCACTTGGTCATCTTTTGGCTCAGTACAGGAGCAGTTACGCTGTCCAGGTGCTTTCAGTGTTGCTGTTCTTGCCTCTTCTGCTCTCCTATTTCTCTGCTGTATCAGGTCTCTCTTACAGGATTGAAGGTGACTTAGGCTCAGGAAGTGACTGAAGTACCCTTTCTTTAGGACAGTTGGAGTGGATCATGTTCCTTGAATCAGTTCTCTTTGTCCTTTCAGATTTTGGGTTCAGTAACATCTTCACCCCTGGCCAGCTGCTTAAAACCTGGTGTGGGAGCCCCCCCTATGCTGCTCCAGAGCTCTTTGAAGGCAAGGAGTACGATGGGCCGAAGGTTGACATTTGGGTATGTGATGCACCTCTTTGTTACCTTGATGTGATTTTTGTTCTGTTTCTTCGCCTTTCCTTCCTATTTTGTACATGCTCAGAGAGAAGCCCCTGATATGGCAAAAAAAATGGGTTTTGAAGAAATGCTTTATAAAACTGGCTCTATCTTCCCATTGTGGCTGCTGTGTCACATGTTCTCTTTATTGGGAGACATGGTGCCAAAAACATTCATTGCCCAGAAATGCATTTTAATCGAGTTTCCCAAAAATACAGTTCACTTCAGTGCTGTGAATGGCAGAGCACTTCCTGTGGGGGGGCTTCACCTGGCAGAGCTGGAAGAGGAAGCCCCCATTTCTCCCACATGAGGGTTTAGGAGGGAGCACATTAGTGCAGGTGCTCAGGGTGGTCTCCATGGCCCCAGCTCTGCTCTGCCTGCAGAGTGGCCTTTCCCACTGAGGTGCCAACAGGGTCTGTGCCAATGAGAGTTTCTTTACTATCTGCACACCATTCCCCATGACTGACCACTGTGTTCTGGTCTCTCCCTGCTCCTGCTGCCACATCCTGGGTGCAGAGCCTCGGCGTGGTGCTGTACGTGCTGGTGTGTGGTGCTCTGCCCTTCGATGGCAGCACGCTGCAGAACCTGCGGGCCAGGGTGCTGAGCGGCAAGTTCCGCATTCCCTTCTTCATGTCCACAGGTAAGGGCTGCCCGTGCCGGTCCCCTCCGCTCACACCTTCCTTGAGCACTGGAATGGCAGCATAGCGCTTCGTTTATGGGCCAGGCAGGTGGGCTGCCAGGAAGAGTATCTATTGGATGGTGGTTTGGAACATCGGCTAAAATGGGGTCTGAAGCTCGAATTTAGAAACCAACACACTCTTCCTTAAAATCTCAGCTTTCATGCGTGTAACTGGGCAAAGTGCAGGCGAATTTTAGCAAAGACACACTCCTTCTGAGGTCTGGGAAATGAGAGCTAAAAATGGCATAATGACTGAGGACTGTAGAGGCTTTCACTGTACAAGAAGCTTTTTACAGCATTATGGCACACGAGTTTCCAGCAATAGCCCCATCAGAGACAAATGTCTACGTCCTGTTCCTGCAGAAATGCTTCCGAATGCTTTAGTGACAAATCTTGGTTTTGAAAAGTGTGATTAATTCTCAGAGAAAACCAACTCCACTTAAGAACGAGTCATATGTTGCTGCTTGGCTGCCTGCTGTCAGATTAAGGAATGATTTCACATGGGCTGCATGGAGCTTCCCAGCTGAAAGCTCCCTTTCCTGCCGCATTACTTGGGGAAGAGGTTCTCTTCCTGCAGAAAATGCTTCCTGAAACATGCCATGCTTTTAAAGGGAGTTTAGGTCCCAGCCCAAAGCGGAGGAAGCCTTTAGTCCCCCATGGTGACAGAACGCATGAAAGATAAAGCCACATCAGCCATTGTGTCCCTCGCTGTGGTCACCGGCCTCTCTTCCCTTGCAGAATGTGAGCATCTGATCCGGCACATGCTGGTCCTGGACCCGAGCAAGCGGCTCTCCATGGAGCAGATCTGCAAACACAAGTGGATGAAGCTTGGGGAGGCTGATGCCGAGTTTGACAGGGTGAGGAGTGTGCTCAGCGCCTGCTGGGCTGCCATGGGCTCTGGGCACGTAGTGCTGTGCGGTTGGTTTCCACTGTTGAACTCCTGTTGCGAGTGGTGATGTGCTGCCCTTCCACTTTCTGTGTCTCCTGGTCTTGCTTCCCACATTGCTCCTCGTCTGCATGTATTTCTGTACCTTTCCCTTGGCACTGAGAGCCTGAGGCACTGGATTTGGAGCTGGTGTGCCATCAGCCTTCAGAGCTCGTGCCAGCTTGCTGCTGGAGCCCGGTGTGTTGGTTTCAGAGCGCCGTGACTCATCAATGTGCCTTTGGGAATGTCAGAGCTGAGCTGTGTCTGTGCTCTTGCAGCTGATAGCAGAGTGTCAGCACCTGAAGACCGAGAGGCAGATGGAGCCGCTGAATGAGGACGTGTTGCTGGCAATGGCAGACATGGGGCTGGACAAGGAGCGCACCATTCAGGTATGTCATGGCAGCAGCAGCCGTGTCCTGCCTGCTCCCACTGCAGCTGGGTTTGCTGCTCATCACCTCTGGCAGCCGAGCTTTGGTTTGTTGCTTGACAGAAGGAACTTTCTCCCTTTCCTCTTGCAGTCATTAAGAGCCGATGCTTATGATCACTACAGTGCAATCTACAGCCTGCTCTGTGACAGGCTGAAGAGGCACAAGAACCTGCGCATTGCAGCATCTCCCAGTATACCACGGACCATGACCTTCCCCACCTCTGCTAACATCCAGGTAGCTCCTTCTCATGTGCTGTTCTTCCAGGCCTGGACTGTCAGCCAGTCCCTTCCCTGCTAGACCCAGACTCACTTCTGGGTGTCCCCATCCTGGCAGGAGCATCAAAGCATCCCTCGTCTGAGTATATGTGTGTAGTCAGGGTGCCATAATCCTGTGCTTTGCTCTTTGGATCTGGGTTTATTGAGCCCTTCAGACTCTTAGAGACAGAAGAGAAGGCAAGGGGAGGGTTGCTGCTTAGGAGCTAGAGGCTGCAGACCAGGACTGCTGTGCCATGCTGCTTCCTCAATTTGTGCTGCTGGCAACCCCTTGAGAATTAAGGATAAACAGATCTTCCCTGGCTCCAGACTGACCTCCCTGTTCCCAAGTGCTTGCGTCTGTGCACTGGTGCTAATCCAGCAGTGCCTGTAAAGGGAGTGTATGAGATGCTTCATGTCTTCTGACTTCGATCTCTGCTCAGCAGGCAGAACAGACAGGCAATACCATGAGCATCAACGTGCCCCAAGTCCAGCTCATCAACCCAGAAAACCAAATCGTAGAGGTGAGGTACACCCCTTGATGACCCCTGCAAGTTCTTGTCCCCTGGCTTGGTCCTCATGTTGTATTTCATCATCCCAATGTTTTGCCTGCCCAGACTGATGGAACGATGAACTTGGACAGCGATGAAGGGGAAGAGCCATCACCTGAAGCTCTGGTCCGCTACCTCTCCATGAGAAGGCACACAGTTGGAGTAGCTGACCCACGGTTAGTATCAGCCCCTGCCTCCTGATAGAGCGTCAAGAGAGCCCCTCTGTAAGAGGGCTGTAAGAGGCCTTTTTGTGAAGGGAAGCTGAGTGTGCTGGGCCTGTGGCTGGTCCTTGCCACATCACTGCTAATTCTCCTCTGTAACTGTGGTTGCACAGGACGGAGGTCATGGAGGACCTGCAGAAGCTCCTGCCTGGCTTCCCCCGTGTCACTCCTCAGGCTCCGTTCCTGCAGGTGACCCCCAATGTGAACTTCATGCACAGTGTGCTGCCTCGGCAGAACCTGCAGCCCACGGGGCAGCTGGAGTACAAGGTACTGACCCCTGCAAGTGCCTCGATAGCAAGGGGGGGGGGGGGGACACACTGTTCAAACTTGCTCTATTTGCCAGTTCCTTGGGCTACATAAGCTTCAAAATGTACCTTTTTGCCATGTCCTAGGTGTGATTCTAGTTGATTCCTTAAAAAGCTGAAGAACGAAAGAACACTGCAGCACAGAATGAATTACTGGGCTGGGGAGAAACAGGACAGTGCTGCCTGGCTTTGGGGCTGCAGGTTGCAGCCTGCTTGGCAGCTACAGAGGAGGGCATGGAAATGGGGAGTTAAGCACCACTTTTCCCATGATGTGGTCTCTCTCCACCCCATGTCAGTGCTGCGATATTGATGCTCCTTCGTCTCTGCCGAAGCCCAGAAGGCTTGTCTCCTCTCCTGCCGGTGGCTGGGGCTGGGGCTGGGGCTCAGGTGCTGGAAGGATGCGGTACAGGGTTGATGGCTGTGCTCTGTGTGCCTGCAGGAGCAGTCCCTGCTGCAGCCCCCCACCCTGCAGCTGCTGAATGGCATGGGCCCTCTGGGGCGCAGGGCGTCAGACGGCGGAGCCAACATCCAGCTACACGCACAGCAACTGCTCAAACGTCCTCGAGGTCCCTCTCCCCTTGTCACTATGACACCAGTAAGTAGCAAAAGGAAGGGAGAGAATCGATGGTGTGCTTATAAATACCTTCTCCTTCAGGCAGAGGTAACTGGAGCAGTGGGCTCAGTCTGTAGCACTCTGGAAGCACTGGAAGCAGGGAATGTGCCTGTTCCAGAGTAGTGGGGTGTTCTGTCCCCATGTGGGAGCATTGCTGTACTCTCCTGTAGCTAGCAGCTGAGATGAATCCCTCTCTGGAGCTGACAAATGTGAGCCTTTTAAATTGTGACTTTTCTTCTCCTTTGCTGCTCTACTGGAGGAAGCTAAAACATCCAGTTTGGGCATTAATGCACATTCTTTGGTGCTTGATGCATCAGTGAGTTTTCCTGGTAGCACCAACAGAGCAGCAGCCTCACTTCCAGGCAGTTCTGACTGTTGGACGAGTGCTGGAAGGGGTTCTTGGTGCTGAGTGCTGCAGCAGAGCTGACAGACCTGTGTCAGAGCTTGTTTGGGAGGGTGTCTGTGGGGTGGATGGGACCACGTGGCCGCTCTCTGCAGCCCATGGCCTCTCTCCTGTCCACAGGCTGTCCCAGCTGTTACCCCCGTGGATGAGGAGAGCTCCGATGGGGAGCCGGACCAGGAAGCCGTGCAGAGGTAACTCCTGTCTGTTAATATTTGCCCTTGCTGCCTCCAAGAGGCTCACCCTGTGGTGTTCCACAGAGTTAAAACACAGCAACCTCCTCACAGGCAACAGTGTTGATTCCAGCGAAGGCTCGACGTTCCTCTTGTTCTGTGGGTGTTGATTGCTGTAGGCAGTTCCTCCTTTGACACTGCTAGGTGCTGACAGAGCTGGCTTCCCCCTGGAATGGGGAGCTAATTAAGCACTAGGTTCTCAAGAAACTCTGAAACTGCTAAATTCCTTTGCTTAGTGTGCACCAGCATGCAATCCACACTAACCTGCAAATGAGTGCTCAGTGATTCACCCCTCCCTGCTGAGTGATGGAGGTAGGAAGAGCTTTTCTGTGGCCTTGGGTGGCAATGCAGCTTTTGTATCAAGACATGCAGTAAACATCCAACTCTGATGCCTTAAACAAAGTGAGCTTGCTGGAAATACAGGTACCTGCTAATTTTAGCAGCAAGCCTTAAAATAGTCTGCACCAATAAGGAAGGGATCATTAGATACCAGGCTGGAAACTTCTGTTGTCTTTGCTCCAGATACGTACTAGGAGGCGGGTAGAACATGCCTGTACTTCCTCAATCCACAAGAACACTAACCTTGTCCTTGCTAACACTTTCTTAGTGGCTTTGCATAGTCTCTCTCTGCTAACCAGCTGGTGCACTACGTGTGGTGAGTGTGGTTTCGGAGTGCTCCTGCTGCTTACCTCAAACCCAGCACATTTCTGGACTCCCCCAGGTTGTACAGACCATCACCTCGAGCAAGGTAGCGTTCCTCAGGGGCTGCACTTGAGAGCAGGATTCAGCCTGGGGCCTGGGACAGGCAGAGAAGCACCGGGGTGGGTGGACGCTGTGCTCCAGAGCCTTTGCCAGCTCTTTCCTTCCAGTGCTCCAGAGCAAAGGGGGATTTGAACAGTGGGTGTGTGCAGTGGCAGACTGTGCAGAGTGTGTGCTGAGTCTCCTCTTCTGCCTGAGCTGACAAGAAAGTCAGAGCTGGTGCCATGAAAGAACTCACTTCCGGCCCTACTTTAGAGATGACCCAGGGCACATCTCATGTCTTCTGCATAGCCCTAGACCCTGGTTCTTCACGAGCTGCTGTTCATCCTCTGAGCTATGATACTTGGAGGGTCCATGCTCATGACCTGCCCCAGCTGCAAGGCAGCACGAGGAAAGAATTGAGGCCAGGTCACAGCACTGAGCAGATGAGGAGTGTGCGCTCCCAGCACTGTGGCTGCAGTCAGCCCGTCAGCTGCTGAACCCTGTGTGCTGTGCTCTGCAGACACATGTGCTGCCATGCTGCCTGTTAAAAGTTGTCATTTAGAGCCTGTGATGTCCACTGACATCACCTCGGTTGGTGGACAGTCTTTCTGAGTGTGCAAACCAGATAAATCTGATTCTGGGCAGGTTTTCACCTCTCCTGTGTTAAACCCTATGGTTTCAGTTGAGTGTTAAGCTAAAGCATTAGCTCAGCTGGAAACACTTTGAGCCTCCCCCCCCAGTATTCTGTAGGATGCAGGCTGCAGAAATGCTGAGCTCCCGCTGAAGGCAAGTCTCCTTGGACCCATCCATAGGTCACTTGGCTGCTCTCAACAGTGCTGCCCTCAGCCCTTTCATACCACATGTTCCTCTTCCACCAGATGGCCCAGAAGAAGCCCGGTCCAGGCTGTGTGTTAACTTGCTCTCCACACCCTGATGTTGCAACCCATCAGTAGTCACCAGAGGAGAAGGGTAAATAGTGTTAGCATGAGGGACAGATGCAAATATTTAGCTTCTCAGAACCCTGCTCTGTGTCCAGCCCCCAGTGAGCAGGTTTTGCCCTTCTCAGCCTGACCTTGAGAACAAAGCGTATCTTCTCTGTGTTCCGAGGAACAGTCGCATCTCCTTGGAGCTTTGGGAAACTTTCTTCCACCCAAACCGCTGTTATAGCTCATGACTGGATTGTTCCCTTGAGGTCTGAAATGAAATGATCTTAGCAAACCACAACTGTAAAGCTCTTCGGGAAACCTTCCCCCCCTGCATCAAATGATTCTTAAACAGCTAATGGCACAGCCTTTGGCAAGTTACCACAAGGCCAAGCACTCTTCATTCTGTTAACTTGCTCTCTTCTGCTTAAGTGCCTTCCACAGCTAGCAAGGAGAAGATTGGGCTTTGAGGGGGCAACAGCTTTACGGCTTGCTGCTTTTCTGTGCTTCACCAGGTGAAGTTGTAGGGAGCCTTAGCAGGGGAAAAGAGAGAAGGTGAGAATCCCATTAGTATCCCTGGTGTCGCTGGCCAAGCGATCTTTGTCACCGTTACCAGGTGGTTCACCAGAACAGAAGGAGTTAAGTTCCCAAGTGGCCACTCACCCCTTAGGTTCATCCTCTGGCCTTGAGTGGGTGAAGCGCTTGTGCCCTGCTTTTGTTAGCACTTCTGGCCCCGTGCCCCAGCTGCTCTGGGGATCCCTGCAGCCACAACTACAGCTCAGGGCTGTGTGGCTCTGTGGCCCTTGGTGCCATCCTTGCTGAGGCAAAGGCTCCTGGTGTTGCCCTGGGTGCTCCCCAGTCCTTGGAGGGGGCCCTGCAGTCTCTTAGGTGCAGTGCAGAGGGTGCTTTAGCTGAAGCTGCTGCCCCAGGCTCTTGTGCAGGAGGAAAGCCCAGCCTCAGTGCTGGGGCTGTGCTGCACAGGAAGCGCCCTTCTCCCTGCTTGGATTCCCACTGGCTTTACCAGGTGATTCCCAACTCCCTGGAGAGCAGAGCAGGGACTAGATGGCGCCCTTGGACTGGCTGAGCACCGGCCTTCCTCACCCCAGCACCCTTCCTCATCACCTTGGGCAGACAGAGGCCCTGCCCACCCATCAGCCCTGGTGGGGTGGCCCTTGGGCAGGGGACTGCTGTGACAAGTGGTCACTGCTCACAGTGATACCCAGGGTAGGTCTGAAGTGCAGAAGCTTCCTGCAAGGACCTATGGAGCTGCAGCTTTGCTCTGTGCCCCTGCTCTGTGTTATTTGTGACTCGTCTCTTGGCTCCATGCATGCACAGCCTTCCCCATGGCTCAGTGGGGCCTTGGGAGAGACCCGTTGTAGAGGAGTGAACCCACTTAAGGGCAGGGTATTCCCAGAGGGAAATACCAGCACTCCCTTTGGGATGTTAGGTAGTCGGACTTGCTGATCCTTATGTGTGCCTTCCAGCCTGAGGTGTTCTGTGACTGTATGTTTCTATGAAACGTGCCTTTCCTGCTGGGAAGAGCTAATGGCTGTGCTTCCCTTCCGAGGTAGGCAGCTGGAGCTGCCCTTGTCCCCTGAGCACTGAGGACCCCGTGGTGTGATGGGCATGGGCAGTGTGGCCATGGCGTGCTTCTCCCTGGTCGGTCCTGAGCACTGCAGCAGCCTTCTTCCTTCCCGTTTCCTCTGGGCTATCTAACGCTCCCTCTTTTAGGCGTTCTCCCATCAGTCTCTTATCAAATGTGCTCCCGCTTGTTGCAGATACTTGGCAAATAGGTCAAAAAGGCACACTCTGGCAATGACCAACCCTACAGCTGAAATCCCTCCAGACTTGCAGAGGCAGCTAGGACAGCAGTCCTTCCGACCCCGGGCCTGGGCTCCGCACCTGGTCCCCGACCAGCACCGGTGAGTAACGGCACCGGCCCTTCCTTCGGGCAGCTTTGCACCAGGAACCTGCTCACAAGGCGTCTGGAATGGAGCACTGAGGGCGTCCCACTGGCAGGGAGGGAGGAGGAGGAGGAACAGGGACAAAGAGCAGAGCCACAGAGCAGAGGGTGTCTGGCCGTGCTGAGTGCACCAAGTGTGCGCACCAAGCCATGCAGGGCAGGGATCAGCTGGCTCTTCCCCACCCTCCACGCAGTCCTCGTTTTGTGGCTGGGGGGTGACTTGCCATGAAATAAGGATTGGGAATGAGCTGCTCATTCCAGAGGAAAGCTTTTCTCTGCTGTAATGGTAGGTGTCAACTCACAGTAGATAGCACATTTTCTACAGAACATTTTTGGAGGCAGATACAGGCAAAAGACTGCACCAAGAGTCATCTACACCAGAGCTGAAAAACCTCACTGTTCTGCACCAGAGTTGTGTGTTTTGACTGCAAAGTCTCTTTGCAAAGCTCCTCAAGAGTCATTTTATTTCTGATCTGAACCCCTGTTGAGAATGATGTGGGGAAGGGAAGGAAGCTGGGGGTGGGAAGGAAGAATCACAGTGCCTGGGAAAGAGAGAACCTCTGCAGAGTGATCTGAGCACACTCAAATGTGAGGGGAGAGGTGTTAACCTGGCACAGAGTCCTTGCCACAGCAGCAGACCGGAGATGCCAATGCCACAGAGGGAGCCTTCCCCCCGGCGCTGTGCCCTGTGCTGGGAGCCATTGAGACAACAGGCTCCTGCCAGGCTGGATTGGTGCTCGTGGTCAGTCTGCAGCCAGCTCACCCTGGCAGGCTTGACAAAGTGCTTTTTATTGTAGCCAGATACCTGCTGAGCTGAGCACTGATGTAATCAGCAGAGACAGGTGAACTCTGAGCAGACTGAGCCAGTGCTAGTGCCACGCTGGAACTCCGGAACACCAAGATAAGCACCTCCATACCCTGAAGTTACTCCCTCACAGAGGTGCTTGGGGGATGGGAAGAGCAGGAGGGGAGAGATTTCTAGGGTCACAGCTTGATAGGAAGAGGAGTGCAGCTTGCAAAACCACCAGAATGTGCTGTGTCCTGCTTTCAGGATTGCTTCAAACCGCAAAGGTAAGCTGGGTCCCTCACCCACTGCAGGGGTCGATCTTTGACAAGGCTGTTAAAACACACTTACCCTGTAAATACATCAGTGTCGCCTCTTGGCTTTGGCATCCCGAGGCCATTGCATCATGAACAGGATGGTATCTGCTCATTCCACCCTTGGTGTTGTAGCACGCTGTGAGCCTGCCCCATGTTTTACCTATGAAATCACAGAAACTTCATCTGGCCACTGCCTAAATAGATTGCCCCATGTTGTGTCCTAGCCACGTATGGCACAGAAACCATTAGCACACTTTGTCATCACATCACTAGACCTAGTTATTGAGTGGCAGGAGGGTTTTATTTTGGCTCATCACGTATTTTAAGCCATCCTCTTATGTAGCACCGAGTTTTGGTCATGATAACTCAGTATCTGAAGGCAGAATTGAAGTACAACCACAGCACAAGGCGGTACGACTGTCCTGCCCTGCCACATGCATTTGGGAACCTCAGCATAATTTTATCTGTAGCTTCTGCTTCCCGTCAGTACAAGAGATCACATAGCTCAGGATAATGGATGGGATGGCATCAGAAAGCAGGGGCACAGCTCTGTCCTTGGAAGGAAGCTGTGTGTAATCTATACAGAGTGCAGTATGTCCTGCTAAGGCAGAGTAAGTGACAAGGACTGAACCCACTGTGCTGGATGTGGTCCAGCATCAGTCACCTTCTGATAAGGGGGAGTTTCTCTGGGCAAAATTGTTTCACTTTGTGGAACGGGCTTTGGTCAAGAGCCATATTCAGCACAGCCATAGCAGTACCTTTCCTGCAGCAGCATGGGTCAGGACCACACTGGTTGCTGCTAGCGGAGCTCCTTGGGGTTTAGTGCCAGGATGTCAGAGGTGCTGTAAAGCCCACATCTCTGAGGCCACCTCACAGATAAAGGCCATTAAGTAATGTTTGCTGGGGTTTATAGAGGTTGCATTTGCACAGGAACCATTGGGGCAGGCAGAGAAACCTGATTGTGTTTGTTGTGAGGCACACTGTGAGCCCTGTATGGAGGGCCAGCTTTGCTCACGATGGTAGAGCTTGTGCCTAATGGCAGGCAGGAGCTTAATGCTTGACTTTGGGGACGGGAAACCCCAACTTTGGGGTGAAACAGCTCCTGGGAAAAAAATCTGGCTCCCTCTGATGGTGAAGAAGCAACTTCCTTGTGAAGGGAATGTGGTTGTAGTGCCCAAATGCTTGATGGTGCTATGAGTGAAATTCCAGCTCCATTCATGTGTTACGTGTCCCCTCCTGTGCAGTGTTAGGTTCTTGCCCTCTGTTTTAATTCAGTGCATCTCTGAGCACGGTTGCCAGCCCCTCTTCCTCCTCAGAGGCTGTGGAACACATCAGGCTCCTTCTTCCATGTGCCCCTGTGTTTTCCACAGGCATCAGATGTGGTCATGGCCCTGGGGAGGTGGAAGGCTCAGGAAGTGCTACTGAGGAGGTGAATTTTAAGTTTTTAGGATGCTGAATGGTTTCTGTAACCCTTTTCCAGCTGAGGGATAGATCCATCTGAATGGATGGACTATGGGTTGCGGTCCATGTGGAATCTGGTTTGTGACCAAGTCATCCCCAACCTTAAAATGCATTTATCTGCCCAGGCACTGAAGATACTGATAATCCTGTTTCCTGTTCGCAGTGGTGATGGCACTTTGTTACTGATCTAACCCATGGTTTATTCTGGGTGAGTGGGCAGGTAGAACTTGGCGTGGCTGGTGTAAATGTCTCTGTACCGCTGTGTTTCTCAGTTTCTGGCATCTCTAACCCACTTCCCCATGTGTTCAGTTCTATTTACAAGGACTCCAATACTCTGCACCTCCCCACCGAGCGCTTCTCCCCGGTTCGGCGCTTCTCCGATGGTGCTGCCAGCATCCAGGCTTTCAAAGCCCACCTGGAGAAGATGGGCAATAACAGTAGCATCAAGCAGCTTCAACAGGTAAGAGAGGGCTGGGGGGTCCTCAGCAGAGCCTCTGCAAGGGTTTTTATTGTCTCAGCCTCGCTGCTTCGGGAAGCAAAAGGTGAAACCTTCACCACTAATGGCTGAGGACACTCAGTGGTGGCTTTGCAGCCCTTCTGTACTTCTGCAGCAGCTCTGCTGAGTGTCCTCTAAATGCATGTGCTGTTCTCCTGCAGGCCAGGAGCCTTGGGGGCTGACACCCCCATCCACAGGAGCACAGCACCCTTTCTTTTCTGTTAAGGCTTAAACTGGCTGTGTTATCCCACACCTGATTCCATCCAGCTCAATGGACTGGGCTCTCTTTACTGGCTTTTTCACATGGATAGGCTGCAGGGAGCACCTCTGTGGTGTGCTGTGCACTTACAGCCTTCACTGGGTTCATTACAGGAGTGTGAGCAGCTTCAGAAGATGTACGGTGGGCACATGGACGAGAGGACGCTGGAGAAGACGCAGCAGCAGCACATGTTGTACCAGCAGGAGCAGCACCATCAGATTCTTCATCAGCAGATTCAGGTACTGGAGCCTGAGCTCTGTTTCCCTGCATTGCTGCAGGCACAGCAGCTCCTGGTGGGATAGAGGAGGGTGGGTTGCTTGGCTGGCTATCATGAAGAGCGAGCCGGAAGGACTTGAGCAGTGGTGTCTGCACAGTGCTGCGATAGCAGCCCCCAGGGACTGAGTGTTTCAATCCGGCTGCATCCCACTCATCAGTCAGTGTTGTCTGAATTGAGTAGTTGAGACACTATGGATTGCAAACACTTTCTCTTTTCTTCTGGTGCCTGGTTCAGGACTGCATCCGGCCACCGCAGCCATCTCCACCCTTGCAAGCTCCATGTGAAAACCAGCCAGCTCTGCTCACTCACCAGCTTCAGAGGTAAAGAAACTGCTTTAGGAAAGCTCTGAGGAGAAGGTTTTACTCTTAGTGTGGGTAAAACACACTTAGGGCTGAGCTGGAAGTGTATGCAGTTGGGATGGCATGGCTGGTTCCCTGGGGAGTGTGCCTGGTCCTTGTAGCTGGATTCTGTCTGAAGGACTTTTAGAAGCAGAGGGACACGAGCCAAAGGCACAAGCTTGCTTTGAGCAGATGATTGACAGTGCTGCCTCTTGGCCGCCTGGAAAGCGCCTTCCCTTTGGTAGCCCGTTTCTCTGGTGGTTCCTGCCCGGAGCTGCTCTGGACGTCTCACACCGTTTCAGGCTTTTGTTAGGTAACTGTCCTTGGCTTCAGCGCCCTAGCTGGGGATGAGGCAGCCTGGCTTACGGGAAAGCAGAGAGGAAGGTTCCTCACCAGCTGCATTGAGGCAGGAGACGAGCCTGCAGTGCTATTGACCCACGTTTCTGGTGTAGCCCCCACGTTATGCTCACTATGGGCATGGCATAGATAAGTTGGATGGCTCCCAGAGGAGAAGCCAAGCTGCAAAGAGCTTGGGATCCCAACAGGGCTGTGTGGTGTTTATTTAAAACACAAGAAAGGCAGCATTTGGCGTTAGCTCTCGCAGTTGGAAAGGCGTCCTAATGAGGAGCAGGCGTGATGGTGAGGTGCTTGTTTCCCTGCGTAGGTTGCGGATTCAGCCATCCAGCCCGCCCCCGAACCACCCTAATAACCACCTCTTCAGGCAACCCAACAGCAGCCCACCTCCTGTGAGCAGCAGCGTGCTCCAGCCCCACGGTAAGCGCCAGCGCTGCACGGAGCCATCTGCTCCTTGGGGCGGGCTCTTGGCACAACCATATGGGCCGATCACAGCTCTGGGGACACAGGTGCAGGGGGAGCTGAGGGCTTCGGTCCCCCCATGGCCCGGTCCTTGCGCAGTTTGTGCTGATGGAAAAGCTGCTCCATCTGGCAGCAAGCGCTGGTGTTATCGAGAGCTCGCGAGGAGCTGCCAGCTGGAATGTGCTCTTGGGTTTCTTGTCACAAGATCCTTACTTATCGCTCCCGGGGGTGGGGAGGCAGGGCTGATATTCTGGGGTTTATGCAAATGGCCTCAGCTTTGTTTCTCTTTCTGTGGAAGGGGCTGTAGGTGTGACCTTTGCGCGCTGATGCAGTGTGACGGCACGGTTGGGAGTCGCACTCCTTGTCACCCACTTACTGGGACTCCCAGTGTGGCCTGGAGGAGCAGGAGCTCCTCAACAGGGCAGGGCTCACTCATGAGCGTTGCCCCATGCTGGCTGCGGGTGCTGAGGGTCTTTGTTCCCCATAGGTGCTGCCTCCCAGTCCCAGTTCCAAGGGATGCCATCCCACAACACAATCTTCCCGCAGTCCGGTAACTGTTCCCCTCCCCCAACCATGGGGCTGACGTGCCTGGGCCTGCAGCAGCAGTCGCAGCCTCAGCAGGTCACCATCCAAGTGCAGGAGCCCGGCGACATGGTCAGCAGCAGCCTGGTGGCCGGGCAGGGCATGTCCTCCCATGCGCGGGGCATGCCCATGAGCCCCAGCGCCAACCACATGCAGATGCAGCA
Organism: Psittacus erithacus; assembly: GCA_009867235.2. NCBI lineage: Eukaryota > Metazoa > Chordata > Aves > Psittaciformes > Psittacidae > Psittacus > Psittacus erithacus. The sequence goes on along the minus strand of WYDI02131574.1, from coordinate 142,645 downwards.
CCGCGCTAACCTGATGGCCTCCCTCTCCTACGGCCACAGACAGTTATCCAAGCAGCTCAGCGCAGACAGCGCCGAGTCACACAGGTAAGGGAGCTGCTGCTTCCCCAGGCAGGGAGGACAGGGATGGGTGGGTATCTCCTGCTGGGATGTGGCTTCCTCACCAGCCCAGCGCTGGTTTAGGGGAGCTGTCCCCCTGTCCCTGGGCAATGGTTCCTGTGAGGGTCTGCCTCAGGGAGCAGCTCTGCCTGCCTCCTGATGCTCACTGATGAGACAGTGACTGTTGCTCTCTGTCCTATGCAGCCTGAACGTGAGCAGGTATCCCCCCGCCAACTACGACCAGGTGCACTTACACCCCCACCTGTACCCAGAGCAGCCCCGCGTGTCCCCCAGCAGCTACAGCCCGGCCGCAGGAGTGGGGTTCCCCCCAGCTCAGCAAGCTCTCAAGGTCCCGCAGCTCGACCAGTACCCCAGCTTCCCGCAGAGCGCGCAGCAGCAGCAGCAGCAGCACTACACCGCATCCGCGCTACAGCAAGCACTGTTGTCCCCGACGCCTCCCGACTACAGCCGACACCAGCAGGTACCGCACATCCTCCAGGGACTGCTTTCCCCCCGGCACTCGCTCACGGGGCACACGGACATGCGGCTGCCCCAGTTAGAATTTGCACAGCTCATCAAGCGGCGGCAGCAGCAGCAGCAGCAGCAAGAATTCCAAGAGTTGTTCAGGCATATGAGTCAAGGGGATGCTGGGAACATGGGCGCCAGCGTGGGACAGAGCCTTTCGGAGCGCCAGTCGTTGTCTTTGCCTTATCAGAGTGCTGACACGTACCACCCACAGAGCAGCCCCCAGCATCTCTTAAAAATCAGGGCGCAAGAATGTATCCAGCAGGTACCTGCATCAGTGCCGCCGCATGGATACGTGCACCAGCCAGCCCTGTTCCATTCGGAGAGCATGGAGGAGGACTGCGCGTGCGAGGGGGCCAGGGACAGCTTTCCTGACAGTAAGACTGCAAACACATTGACCAAAGGCTGCCGCGAGAGCCCTCTGCTCGTGAGCGCAGGAGGGCACGGGGACCCAGACCCCTTGCTAGGAACTGCTAATCACGTGCAGGAGCTGGGGACGCACCAGTACAGGCATCAGCCCGCAGCTGCCTTCAGTAGGAGTAAGGTGCCCAGCAGAGGTAAGGCTCCCTGCTCCTGATGGAACACTGTGCCCCGCTGCCTGCGTGCTGCCGGCCTCCCTGCCGGAGGCTTCCGTGACATGCTCTGCATAGCACGGAGATACCTGGATTCCCTCCGGCTTTGTGGCTTTAAGTAGATGCAGGCATAGTCTCTAATAAACAGTGTTAAATAAGAAGGGAACCCGAGCAGCAGCTTCTCTTTGAAGTGTGACCTACTTCTGCGGGCAGGTGAAGGCCAGGCCCCAGTAGCACCCTGTCGTCTTCTCGGGGATGCTGTTGATGCATTTATTCCCATTGGTGATGTTCCCATGCTACATAAAACGAGCTGGAAGTAGTTAAGTGACCAGAATAGCCCTGAGAGTTGTGGTAGATGTCTTGTTGCTAGGGCTACCTTGAGGCAACTCCTCTGGCATGTTGGGCAGCAGCAGCAAGACTCCAGCCTTGCCTGAACTAGAAGGGGTCGGTTCTGGGGAAAGTGAGTTTAAACTTGCCATTAGCATCTGAAGACCTTCTCTGCTCCATGGAAGCCTTTGCCCCTTGGTGGCTGCATTGGCAGCGGAGCAGTGTAAGAGGAGCTCCTGCCTGAGTTGTAGTTCCCAGCCTTCTCTGTATGAAAAGCACCATCCTGGCCCCTTGCTAGGAGAGCTTTGGTGAGAAAAGGGCTTTCCAGGCTGAGCTGGGAGGATCAGTATGCACAGCGAGACAGAGCTGTGCTGGTCTGAAGCCATCAGCTCACTCTTGGCACAGCAGGCCCCATTGCAGAGGGGCAGTATCCAGGGCACAAGAGGCTTGGCTTTGTTTGGGGACACAGCACGGGTTTGCTGGGAAAGTACTGGGTTGGAACAGAGTGGCATGGAGGGCAAAGCAAGCGTGCCAAGGCCCGGTCCCCTGGAGCACAGGCAGGATAGGGACAAGGCTCGGTTGTACTGAAGTCGTCTTCAATCCTGGATAAGCAATGTGTTTGCTCTTGCACCTCATTCTCCCTGTGGCACTTGAAGCATGGAAGGGGAGAATCACCCCAGGTGGAGGTGGAGGGTCTGGAGGTGTGTTTTGTACCAAGTCACTGTGGTATTAAGAAGTTTGCTTCCTAATACCATGGACCGTTAGATGAACAGCAGGATTTACTGAAGTCAGAAGCTGAAGTTCTGCCCCCATACTGGTGGTGCTCACGCTGGTTACACAAGGGAGGACTTTACCCTCCAAGACTTTGTAAATGAGTAAAAGCAAGTAAATGTTTACAAATAGTGTTGTGTAAGCGCATTGTCAGAGGGCTCATGGTGTAAACTGTGCTGAGGTGCACCCGCTCGCGCTGCTTTCCTCCTGCCTTCAGTAACCCACTTGGAGTCAGGCCTGTGCTCCACACAGCCTGGATGCCCTTACCTGCAGTTAAACACTGCACAGCCTCAGGGTCCATGCTGGTGCTTCAGTCACACGCAGGGTACCCCCAGCATTCCTGAGTGTGCTGTGCCCAGGCACCAAGGGCTGGCTGGGAAGACCTGCCCTGGCCAAGCATGGCTCCTCTCCTGAAGGCTTTTGTAGCCGCATTCCTTGGCTTTTCCAGTTGTTTTCCCAATACTGTGTTAGGAGGCCACAGCTTCTCCTGAGCAAAGAGAAGAAACTGTCTCTTCTGCCCCAGCTTACCAAGTGTTTTCCCTCGAGTGGGTTGTGCCTTCACAGTGCCTGCTGATGGAGCGTGCTGTCCCTGATCGGAGAGCCCTGGCTTGTCTGTTGAGCATCACAGCCAGGGTCTGAGAGAGTGTGCACCAAAGCTGTGTTTAGGATGTGACTGCACTGCCTTCGAACAGCCTTGCTCCAGTTTTGCTCCATCCATCACAGGGCTGGGAATGCTGCCCATGGGAAACCTGCCTTGCTCGGCCCCCAAGGAGTGGAGCTGGCGGTCCATGGTGCCAGTGTCACATGCTGCACTGACACAAAGGGGATGGAAGGGCTCCTGCTCTGGGTTCAGGCGGCTCGAGCAGGGTTGGGGTGAGGAGAGGAGGGTGAATCCCAGCTGTCCCATGCCTCAGCCCTCCGCATCCCAGAGGTGCCATGCTGGTGACGGGACGTGTGTCGTCGTGTGCTGGGTCTAGGCTATTCCAGGCTGAGGGGTCTCATCCTGATGTACCAGGGCTGGCTGTGGGAGCAGTCCTGCTCCAGGCTGTGTTTGGAGCTAGAGGAGCCGGCTGCCGGCCCAAACAACCATTCCCACAGTTGGAGCGGTGTCCCGAGCAGCATGTGGGTGGCATGGCCCCGCCAGCAGTTCTTACCTCATGTTTTCCTTCTCCCTTTTCTGGGAAGGCTGACTGTTAACCGCACGTAACCCCACAGTTGTGCAAAGGAAGGGGGAGGCTGGCCACATCTCACTGCCCTCGCTCCATCCCAGGCCAGCCGGAGCTGTCTCCAGGGGAGGAAGGGCACTGGGAGCAGTGTGCCAGCTCTGCCCATGCTCCTGCAAGCGGGTCCTGTCTGGATCCTGGTCACTTTCAGGACAGGTCTCCCTGGGAGCACCTTCCTGGCATCCCTCCACTGCAGACCCAGCAGTGTGGTGCCATGTCCTGGCACAGCAGGATGGTGCTGCCCACTGTGCAGACAGGCAGCTCTGGTGGGGCTCGGCCTGCTGCGTGTCACTCGAGGGCAGCTCCCCGGTGCTCATGGCCACGTCGGCATGTTTGTGCTCCACAGGGCTGCTCAGAGCTGTTTACAAGCATCAGACCCAATGATGGGCTGCTCCCTACCTCAGGACTTTATTCAAAACATCGTGTACTCGATGATGAGAGGTTTTGCTTGATAGCAGTGTAGCCTTTACCCTTGGTCATGAGAGCTTGCAGTGCAGATGGACTTTGCCAGGCAGATCACTCATGCACTCCTACAGCCAGATTGTGGGAGGGCAGGGAGAAGTCATCTGATAAAAGTGAACATCCTGGCCAGCTCTTCCAGCAAGGCTGTGCTGCTGGAACGTCCCATGTGGAGGCTGGGGAGATGCTTCTCCCTTCTCATTGTGCAATGATGGGGGCAAGGCCTGGAGAAGGTGGAGGGGAAGGCAGCAGGGCTGGGAAGCAGGCTGAAAGGGTCTGGCTCCTGTGCTGTGGTGCCTCTGCCCCTCTGATTTTAGGCTGCTTTTGTAGACCCGATGTGAGGCAGATAGCATTGGGGGTCTTTGGTATCTCAGTGCTGGGGGTGTAGCCTGACCAAGTGCCACCGGGGGGGCCCTGGTGCTGCATCACCGCATGAGAGCAGTGGGAGTCCATTTCTACCACTGACTGTTCATGCCGTTGCATCTCAGACCTGTATTTGCAGTGCGAGCTGCAGGTTCCTCGTGCTAACCTATCCTTTCTCTGTCTTGTCTGACTTTGAAGAGTCCATCGTAGGGAACTGTATGGACAGGAGCTCCCCCGGCCAAGCGATGCAGGTGCCTGACCACAACGGGCTGGGCTACCCCGTGCGACCCGCGTCCAGCGAGCACCCGCGGCCCAGGACCCTGCAGAGACATCACACCATCCAGAACAGTGATGATGCCTACGTAGGTTTGAAGCAGCACAGAGCTTCCTTCCTGTGTGTGGGTTCTGTGCAAGGTGTCCTATAGGACTGGCAGCACCCGGCTCTGTGAGGCTGCTGGGAATGGAGAGCCCCATGAAATACCTGAGTTAGTGAGCACACTTTAGCAGAGATCCGTATGGAATGCTCCTCCTCTGCTCAAGGGTTGCCCCAGGGTGGCTGCTGCAGTGTGCAAGATCTTTTTCCCCCATGTCCTCTGATGAAGCAGCCTGTGTTTTGGGCTGCTGGGAACTGTCCTGTCCAAAGCTGGATGTGTTCTCTGCTCTCAGTGAGAAAGGCTCTGCCCTAGTTAGTTCAGTGTGCGTCTGGAAGGGACTCGGTCTGTCCCGTCCATTCGTGTGTTGAGGGGACAGTGGCTGCACCCAGGCTATGCCTTATGGTCCATGCTTTTCACTTGTACTTGGAATCTCTTGCTGAAGGCTTTGCAGAGAGCTGAGGCAGCAGTGGAATGCTTTGTCCTAACCCCCCTTTGACTTCAGTGCTGCTCTCTCCACAGGTGCAGTTGGACAACTTGCCTGGAATGAGTTTAATGGCAGGAAAAGCGCTAAGCTCTGCTCGGATGTCGGATGCTGTCCTCAGCCAGTCGTCACTGATGGCCAGCCAGCAGCTGCGTGACAGGGACAGCGATGGTAAGGACCTGCTGAGCTGCAGGGATGTGACATGGGGGTCTGGGCCAGGAGCTGACGGCACCAGCTCGGAATCTGAGGTGCAGAGCACCTCCCCTCCAAGTGAGCAGTGCCTGCAGGGGAGGGTTTGGGTGCCTCCTGTGCAGACTCCCAACGCTGTTCTTTGCCCTTACAGAATGTGGGGAGAGTTTGGAGGGTCAAGAGCATCCCAACCTAGGTGATGGCAGCCAGCATCTAAACACCTCCTGTTACCCATCAACATGTATTACAGACGTCCTACTGAGCTACAAGCACCCGGAGGTGCCCTTTGGGATGGAGCAGGCAGGGGTGTAACCAGGAGGGAGTGAGTATTCAAGTGTCCTCCTCTGTCCAATATAGGGTCAGAGTCCTGTTGTTTGGACTACCATGTGTCCCATTCCCTGCCTCTTGCTTCAGGGCTGGTGTGAGGCTGGGAAGAGACCGGCAGCTCCAAGCTCCCACGGCTGTGGTCCCCTGCTCATCAGCAGGCTCCTGCCTGGCCTTGGCTGCTCTGTCACAGCCCTGTGTCTCCCTCCCAGGGTGTAGCTTGTGGTTTGGGATTGGGAATGGGGTTGGGGCTGTGGAAGCAGCACTGCTGTCCTCTGGTGTCTCCTAACACCTCCGCTTCTCCTCTCTTGCAGGTTTTCTGTACAGCTTTGAAACGAAAAGGTCCATTTTAAACCAACAGTATCTAGCAGCATTGCGCCAAATTGCCGTAGTATTTCTGACTAACTGGAATACCATGGCCCCTCTCCTCATACTCCGCTCTGCCAGCCTGCCCTCCCTTTGGTTTCTTTACTTCCTTTGCCATGTTTGCCTGGAGCTCCCACCGAAACAGCCAGAGCCCCCCTCGGAGCCCGAGCGCTGGGGCTGCTCTGGAGGGGTTTCGCTGCCCAGGGAGCAGGCGGGTGTGGAGCAGATCGGATCCCGGATCCCTCATCCCGTGCCATCCTCCTGCTCTTCATCCCTGTGCTCTGGTGAGGACGAGGACGGTGCTGGCCCTGCAGCAGATCCCGTGGCTCTGGCCGGGAGCACCCAGCCCTGGTGCAATACGCTTCTTGTCTCATCTTGGTTTGCTTTGGTTCCTTCTCTCCGTCCGACCGTCTGTCTGTCTGTCTGTCCGTGTGCTGAAGGCTCAGCTCCTCCTCCCCCCTGCCCCCTCCTTTTCTTTTCCAACCTGCATCCCACTTGGGGTTTTTCTTTTTCCTGGCTTTTCCGTAGGGAAGATGGATTTTCCTTTGTCTCCTCAGCTCCTCCTCCCGACCACGTAGGAATTGTTTTTTTGGTAAATGTTGTTTTATTATTATTGTTATTAATAAAAAGGCAAAAGGAATTTCTGTTTGAGAGGAATTTTTAACCTAGATTCTGTTCTATATGAATTGTGACTTGCACCTTTTGTTCAAAGGATTTTATTTCCCCCCATGACGTTGTACTTGTGACTGGTTTTCTCTCGCTCGTGCCAGTGGCCACAGTGGTATTCTTGATGCAGTTCAGGCGCGCGTCGGTCTCCCCTTGTCCCGCTTCCCCCCTTCCCGTGCGGGCTGGGCTGCCGTTCCCTCGGGAATCCACGGCTCCGCTTCTCCTTAATGACACTTCTCTGGAATCTTTCATAAGAGGAAAGCCCGGCCCCCCCTCCTGCCTTTGCACAGAAGGAAGCGCGGGACCAGCCCGGCACAGCGGCATCACTGCCCTCGCATCCTCACCATGCCTGGTCCTGGCCTGCCCCCGGCCAGGAGCGATCCCGGGGGACAGGGGGAAGCGCCGAACGCCTTCTGCTCCTACCTTTGGTTTGGTTTCCTCTGTTTACATGGCGCTGTATGTGTGGGGGAGCCCCGCCGCGGCCCCGTGCCTGCAGGGCCCCGCTCCACGTGCCATCGCGCAGCATCACCCGTCCTACCATGGCTTTGTATTGTAGTACCCAAGCCGCGCAGTATATGTTGAATGTATATTAATGCCCTTTGCTCTTCTTTCTGGTTTTTGGAAATGTCAGAAGTATTTTTTTGCCTTCCTCCCTCCCTCGTTTCTGTTGGACTAAAACCAACCCAAGTTTCAGTAACTCTTCAGTCCATTTCTTCTGTGGGTCACTTGCGACTAGTCACTTAGTTGGACAGTGGGATCATGACAAATAAAACCATGATGATGATCTGCCCTCGTCTCCTCTCTGGTTGCTCAATGCGGCTGCGTGGGTGAAAGCTCAAGGTGCAGTAGCCCCCTCCTTGCCACAGGCACTGTGTGCAGGGTCCTGCACAGCTCCTTCTACATGCTGCAAGCTGGCATCGCTGTGTTCCTGCCCTGCTCTATCCCTCAGCATGCAGCATGAAACCTGCGCTGTCTGCATCCTTCCCTGTGCAGGGAAATGCGGTGTTGCAGCTCAAACCCATGGTGTTGAGCGCATCCAGGAGCGGGGCAGCTCGGGGGGGAGCACATGAGGATGGAGGTGAGGGAAGAATGGAGCGGTAGCTGTGGAGGGAAGGAGGGTGCAGTGCCCAGTGATCCAGCCCAGGCCTGGGGCTGTGCCGGAGCTTCCCCTGGCATTAGCCAGCCTCTCCTGCTGCTTTGCCCCTTGTCCCCTCTCACCCCTGCTCAGTTCACGCAGATGCCTCTGGGCACAGCTCCCAGCGCCTCTGCACTGGGGACCCATCGGGGCAGGGGCTGCGCTGGGGTGCGCGGCTCCCACCACAGACAAAGAGGGCCTGGGTACGAGCGGCCAAACCCCTGCGGGTGCAGACCTTGTCCCCGGGCCCGGGGCCAACCCCCGCGGGCTGCCGGGAGGCCCCGGCCGCAGCCAAGCGGGAATCTGGGTCAGCGGCAGCGTAAACAGCCTCCTTGGCCGGGCGCGGGGAGCTCCTGTTTGCTCGCGGCGCTGCCAAGCGCGCTCCTCGGCGCGATCCTTGAACTCTCCGCGCCACATGGGCCGCGCTGGGAGCGGTTTCTTGGGCTGCTCCGCTGCTTATCTCCGCCGGGAACGGCCCCTCCGGCATAAATAGCGGCCGTGGGGCAGCGCGGCTCAGACGGGACGAGCGGCAGCGGCACGGAGCTGGTAAGAGCCTGGGCTGCTGCGGAGGCGCCGGCTCCCGGTGCTCCTGGGTGCGATGGCACAGCGGGGATGCAGCGGCGGCGCCCATCGCAGCGCCAACGGGAACGCCGCGGTGCCGGGATGCGGGCTCGGGGCTTGGCTTTCCCCGGGGGTCCCTGAACCCGACTCTGTTGCTCTGCCCCCAGGTTCAGCGCCAAGATGAGAGCTGTGGTGGTGGCCCTCGCCCTGCTCTGCCTGACGGGTAGGTCCCCACCGGCTGTGGGTGGGGGGGAGCAGCTCCAATCCCTGCGGGACGCAGTGGGATGGGGCAGCAGAGCCTGACGCTGGAGGCACTTTGCTGCATCCGAGCGGCTCCCGGTCCCCTCCGAGCCGAGCAGGGCTGGAGCCGTCCCACCACGCAGTGAGTCCTGATCACTGCTCTCCCCGCAGGCACCCAGGCCCGCTCCTTCTGGCAGCATGATGAGCCCCAGGCGCCCCTGGACCGCCTCAAGGACATGGTGGAGGTGTACCTGGAGACCGTGAAGGCCAGTGGCAAGGATGCCATCTCCCAGTTCGAGTCCTCGGCCGTGGGCAAGCAGCTGGAGTAAGTGGGGTCTGGCACGGTGGGGCTGATGTGGGGTCCCCGGGCGCTGTGCGTGACCTCCCCTTGCTTCCCCATAGCCTGAAGCTGGCCGATAACCTGGACACGCTGGGCGCAGCCGCCGCCAAGCTGCGGGAGGACATGGCCCCCTACTACAAGGAGGTGCGTGAGATGTGGCTGAAGGACACGGAGGCTCTGCGCCAGGAGCTGACCAAGGACCTGGAGGAGGTGAAGGAGAAGATCCGCCCCTTCCTGGACCAGTTCTCTGCCAAGTGGACGGAGGAGCTGGATCAGTACCGGCTGCGCCTGGCGCCCGTGGCGCAGGAGCTGAAGGAGCTCACCAAGCAGAAGGTGGAGCTGATGCAGGAGAAGCTGACCCCGGTGGCCGAGGAGGCGCGGGACCGCCTGCGCGGGCACGTGGAGGAGCTGCGCAAGAACCTGGCGCCCTACAGCGACGAGCTGCGGCAGAAGCTGAGCCAGAAGCTGGAGGAGATCCGGGAGAAGGGCATCCCCCAGGCCGCCGAGTACCAGGCCAAGGTGGTGGAGCAGCTCAGCAACCTGCGCGAGAGGGTGACGCCGCTGCTGCAGGACTTCAAGGAGCGCCTCACCCCCTACGCCGAGACCCTCAAGAGTCGCTTCATCGCCCTCCTGGATGACCTCCAGAAGAGCGTGGCCTGAGCCGCTGGCCAGGACTGACCCTGCCCGCTCCCTGCCCTGCCCGGTGCGGGAGCCCTGGGACCCCTCTTTGCCGTCCCGCTGCCTCCCCCCTCCCCGAACCGGTGTCGGTCCCAGCTTTGCTTCCTTTTGTCAAATAAACGTGACTTAAGTTATTGGAGCTCGCTCAGTCTTTGCAGTGGATGCTGGAGGCGGGCTCGGGCAGGGGCGGAATGGGAGGGACTGGGAGCTGCGTTGTGGGTGCCCTGGGTTCTCCCTACCACTGAGCCCGGCTCTACTCGAGGTGCCCCGCTCAGAGCCAGGAGCCGGACCCAGGTCTGTGTCCACAGCAGTGGGGAGCAGTGCACCATTCCCATCCCTCCTCACCCCCCAACGACGCCACCACATCCGCTTGTTTCAGCTCTGCTTTATTGCCAGCACCGTGACAGCGGGAGGGGATCGGGGGGTCCCCACCCCATCTGCCCCCCCCCGGCACTACGCGGCCCATGTCCCCTTCCAGAGCTGCACCAGCTGCTCCTTGAACCGCGCCAGCCGCTGCTTCGCCAGCTCCGCGTTGTCCGACAGCCACTGCCTGCAGGGACAAGGGACGGGGTCAGCGCCGGCCCCCGATGGTCCCCGTGGCACCGGGCTGGCGAGGCGGGACACGGGGGTACCTGGCCTGCTGAGCCACCTCCGACTCCTGCACCCTGCTCAGGGCGCTCTTGGCCATGGCCGATGCTTTCTGCACGTACTCCTGCACCTTCTGCACCAGCGCCTCGGGATCCCTGGTCTCATCGGCCCCTGCAAGCACAAGCACGACGGGATGTGGCCATAGGCTACCTATAGGCGCTATATACATGTGTATATACACACCCTGAGCCCGGCCCCAGCCTCCTTACTTGCTTGTGCTGCCAGGACGGCCGTGCAGGCGAGCAGGAGCAGCAGTGACACCCTCATGGCTGCGGAGAGAGCAGAGCACACGGCATGGGGCGGCCCCACGGGGGTCCCAACCCCATCCCCTTCCCACCGCGACCCTCACCCAGGCTTCCCCACTCACCTGAGCCGGGCTCTGGGGCTGGGGCAGCCCCGGGTCCCACTTTATACCCTCCCACCGCCGGCTCCGGAGCTTGTGCAAAGGTCAGGGGCTGGCCTGGAAGGGGCCGTGGTGCAGGGACCGAGCGGCGCCAGGTCCATAGCGGAGGGGCTGCCTCCGGCCGGGAGCTGGGAAATTCCCTAGGGAACAAGGCACGGGGCCCCGCATGTGTCTGCATGTGTGCACATCGGGTGCATGTGCGTGCTCAGGCCTGGGGCTGTGGGCACAGCATCAGGGTGACATCCAGCGGCACCGGCCCCGTGGGGCTGCTTCAGCCCTGAGGCACTGCGGGGGCTCTTTGGACCTTGGCAACACCGCTCCTGGCTGATCCCTGCCCCTGCCAGCCCTGCCCTTCGCCCCAGCGCTGACACATCAGCACTGGCTGCAGCGTGGAGCGGGGACACAACAGAGCCCGATGCCCATGGCCAGGGGCATGGGTCCCAGTCTGGTCAAGGGCACACCCGCATCTGCAGCATCCCGCAGCAGCAGGGTCCCGCCATTCCTGATGGAATTCCTTCGGGAGCCTGTGCTCAGAGGGAGTGATGCTCGTGTGCCTCCATGCATCCACCACAGCATCCCCCCAGCCTGCGCCCTGTCCCATTGCGCATCCCAGGTACCACACAGCCGGCACCAGCAGCTCCATCACTGCATCATATGGAGGTGGGGGCTGCTTTTGTGTCCCTGCCATGGAGTGCCCATGTGTATGTATGTGTATGTACCCCCATCCCCTCGCTGTCCTTGTCCCTGGCACCCTGCTGGGAGCTGTCAGGGCTGTGGCTGATGCCAGGGCTGTGACTGATGCCAGGGCTGAGGCTGATGTCAGGGCTGAGGCTGATGTCAGGGCTGTGGCTGATGACAGAGCTGTGGCTGATGTCAGGGCTGTGTGTACGTCAGGCGCCTCCACGTTGTGACCTTGCTAAAGTCCAAGCCTGAGCCTGTGTCACAGCCCTGCGTGGAAGCCACCGAGGGTGCTCAGGCTGCATAAATAGGGCTGGTGCTCCCCGGCACAGCAGCACAGCACAGCAGGACCGCAGTGGTGGCAGCACAGGTGAGTGGCTGGGGACAGTGGTGCCTGCATTGCCTGCAGTGGGGCAGGCAGCAGGGGCCGGGGCTGCCGCCATGGGGCTCCCTTCATCCCCACTCTGTGTCCGCACAGGCATCCCCAGCACTCAGGATGTCTCCCAAGGCGGCCGCCCTCATCCTGGTGCTCCTCGTGGTGTCAGGTGAGGCAGTGTGCGGGTTTGGGATGCCAGGATGCTGTCCTGCCTGGGGGCAGGGATGGGGATGCGCTGTCCAATGGGAATGGGATTGTGCCAATGCTGATCCCAGCCTCTGGATGCAGGAGCCCGGGCTGATGTCAACCCTGATGAGGTGGCCAGCATACTCTGGAAGTACTTCACGGAGCTGGGCAGCAATGCCAAGGACACGGTGGACCAGCTGCAGCAAGCCGAGATCACCAAGCAGCTCAAGTGAGCCAGGCTGCGGTGCTGGGGGGATGCCGGGGGGGAGCCGGGCAGGGGTCTGTGGGGCACAGGAGGGCTCTGACACCCCTTTGTCCCCAGCACCCTGCTGGGGAGCAACCTGCAGAGCGTGAACTCGTACGCCGAGGACCTGCAGCGGCGCCTGGTGCCGTTTGCCACGGAGCTGCAGGCGCGGCTGGCGCAGGACTCGCAGCGCCTCAAGGAGCAGATCCGCCGGGAGCTGGAGCAGCTGCAGGCCAAGCTGGCGCCCTACGCCGACGAGGTGCACCAGCAGATCGGCACCAACATCCGCCAGCTCCAGGCCAGGATGAGCCCCTACGCCGAGGAGCTGCGCTCGCAGGTGGACCGCGGCGCCGGAGACCTGCGGCGGGCGCTGGAGCCGTTGGCGGCCGAGCTGCGGGACCGGCTGCAGGGCAGCACTGAGGACATCCAGGCCTCGCTCAGCCCCTACGCCGAGCGGCTGCAGCAGCAGATCGACAGCGGCGTGGAGAGCCTCAAGGAGCGCCTGGCGCCCTTGGCCGAGGAGCTGAAGGCGCAGGCGGGCAGGAGCGTGGCGGAGCTGCGGCGGGGGCTCAGCCCCTACGCGCAGGAGGTGCAGGATGGGCTCAACCGCCAGCTCGAGGGGCTGACGGCGCAGATGGAGCGCGTGGCCGAGGAGCTGCGCGCGCGCATGGAGGCCAGCTCGGAGGAGCTGCGGGCACAGCTCTCCCCGCTGGCGCAGGAGCTGCGGCAGGCGGCCGGCGGCGATGCCCAGGGGCTGCAGCAGCGCTTGGCACCGCTGGCGAGGGAGCTGGATGAGCGCGTGGGGCAGAAGCTGGAGGCGTTCCGGCAGCGGGCAGCATCCTTCGGGGAGGTACTGGGGCAGCAGCTGGTGCAGCGGGTGGAGGCCATGCGCGGCAAGCTGGAGTCAGGCGCTGCCGGCGTCGAGGACCACCTGGAGCTGCTGGAGAAGGAGGTGCGGGACAAGGTGGCCGCCTTCCTCAGCACCCAGCAGCCCGCTGTGGACTGAGCGCCTGATGGCGCCGCGTGCGGCACAAATAAACCCGTGTGTGATGCACAGAGTGCTCCGCGTCCCTCACTCTCTGCTGGCCCAGGATGGGCAACCCAGGGCAGCTGGTCCAGGCGAGCGCATCACCCCTAAACTGGGGCCTAGGGCAGCCGGGAAGGGAACAGAATGAGTCCAGGCAGGTGGGGATCTCATCACAGCATGGGGATGGGGGTGGTTGCAGCCACCATCAACCAGGACGGGGTCAGGGATCAGGACCTCACCGCTCAGGGGTGCCCCAGCAGCTTGGCAGCATCCTGCATACAGACAAGCACCGCACTGCAGTGGGGCGTTGCTGCTGCATGGGGTCCTGGGCTATGCAGGCTGCGCCAGGTGGGTGATGGACGCAGCATCCCCACAGCCTGCAGGGACTGTGGCCGTACGCAGCGGGGCTCAGGCGCGCAGGGAGCAGCAGAGCCCTCGGATGGGAGCGCTCCCAGGGCTGCTCGGGGCGACCCCGTGCGTCCACGCAGGGAGGGATCAGGGTGGACTCTGGTGCCAAAGAGCAGCGGCGACTGCCCGGAGCTTCACCCCAGCGCCGCGCTGGACTTCGCCCCATGCCCCGGCCCTGCACCCTGACCCATGGGGAAAGCCTGACCCTGTTTGCTGGGCTGCTTCACTGCAAACACTGCAGCCCTCTCCAGGTTTAAAAGCCTGGTGTCAGCACCCAGCTCCCTGCAGGAGCTGTGACCTGGGCTGAAAACGTGGCTGCTTTTTCCTGGGGGGAAAGGCAACAAGAAGGGAACCACACCAAAATGGGGTGGGTTTGGTGTCCCAGAGCAGCCATGATTGAAGGCAAATAGGCAGCCCCATGGTGGGCACCATACTTGTCTCACCCTTCCCTATAACAGATCCTCCTGCCCCATCCCGGGGCCGTGGGCTCCATCAGACCCGCAGCCGTAGGTGTCCCCTGTGGTGCTGCAGCTCTGCGCCAGGCTGCAAAGGGCAGGGGCAGGATGAGGCCGGAGCACGGCGCTCAGGTGACCCCCACGTGAGCCCTCAGGCACGGCCGCAGCCTCCACGTTGTGTTTACCCGAGTGAGGTCCAAAAGACCTTTCCCTGCACGTGTATAAAGGGAGCTGGGGCCGGCGGCACAGCAGGGACACGGGAGGCACCGGGAGCCGGGTAAGGGGCTCCTCCTGCCCGTGTCACTCCTCTGGGTGCCATCCTGTGCTGGTGGCGCTATGGGGGACCCCGGGGGGGAGGTCCCTGTGGGACACGGTGAATGGGGCACAAAGCACAGGGAGCACTGACGGAGCGCTTGGGGAGCCCCGCGCTGATGTGCTCCTCTCCTCTTCCTCCTCGCAGCACACCATGCCTCTGGAGGCCGCGCTGCTCCTCACCCTCCTGGCCACCATCCCAGGTAGGTGCAGAGCGGAGGAGCTCGCTCAGGGATGACTGGGGGCGATGGGATGGGGCAGAGGCTGGGGTGCTGCCGCGCTGACACTGCCCTCCTGCCCGCAGTGGCCCCGGCCGAGCCAGCGAGGAGCAGCTTCTGGGAGTACCTGAGCCAGCTGACGAGCGACAAGGACGGCCCCGAGCACGGCCCGGGCAGCAAGCTGGGCAGGGACACGGCGTGAGTACAGCGGGTAACCCCTGCAAGCCCCCGGCACGCTGGGGACACAACCGCTCACGGGGGCTGTCAACAGCTTTGTTATGTGTGTGTTAGGGCACAGCGAGGGGCGCTTACAGCGGCTCGTCCATTGCAGGAGCCCCAAGGGAAGCGCCCAGGATGGGGTGAGCTACATGGGGAGCTTCCTGGAGAAGCTGGCGCCCCTCAACCGAGGGCTGCAGCCGCGGCTGTCGCAGGACTCGGAGAGCCTGAGGAAGCTCATCCGGAAGGAGCTGGAGAGCCTGCGGGTGAAGCTGTCCCCGTACGTGGACGAGGCGCACCACAAGGTGGGCAGGCACCTGGAGGACCTCCGCTACCGGCTGCAGCCGTTCACGGAGGAGCTGCTGGACCAAGTGTCCCTCAAGGCCCGGGAGCTGCGGCGCCACCTGATGCCGAGCCGGGAGGTGACGGCTCAGCTCCTGGGGGGTGCGGACGAGGTGCAGCGCTTCCTGGCTCATTACGGCGACAAGATCGCGCTCCACACGGAGCAGGTGAAGGGCATCTTCCACCCGTACGCGGACAGGCTGGTGACGGAGATCCACCGCAACGTGGAGGAGCTGCACCGCAACGTGGTCCCGCACAGCCAGGCCAGCCCGGAGCAGCTCAACCAGTACATCCAGGAGCTGTCCTCCAAGCTAACCCAGAGCGCCAGGGACCTCCACCACAAGATCCAGAGGAACCTGGAGCAGCTCAAGGCCAAGCTGAGCCTTTACCCCGGCAGCCTGCGGGAGCGGCAGCCCAGCCCCGAGCGCTACGCCGAGGCGCTGGCACGGGAGGTGCAGCGCCGGGTGGACGAGTTCCGGCGGGACACGTACATCCAGATCCAGGACTTCACCCGCGCCCTGGACCAGGAGACGGAGGAGATGCGGCTGAAGCTGTCAACGCGGGTCCCGGGGGACACGGAGGGGGACCCGCCGCCCGTGGAGGACCTGCACGCCCGCCTCGATGCGCTATGGAGGGACTTGTTCCGCAGCCTGGGCGAGCGGGGCGGCGGCGAGGCCGGGATCGGGAGCGGGACCGGGATCGGGACCGGGATCGGGAGCGGGGAGGGCAACGGGACCGGGGCACCATGAGCACCAATAAAGGCGCCGCCATGTTGAACCGTGCCTCTTCCTCACGTGACCGCGGGCCGCCCCACGTGACGGCAGGGCAGCATGTCGGCGCAGGGCGCGGTGGAGGCGGCGGGCGCGGGGCGCGCGCGCACCCGGGTGAGGGCGCGCGGGCGGCTCCGGAGCTGGGGGGAGGGAGGAGAGAAAGCGCGCGTGTGTACGTGTGCGCGTGTGCGCGTACATGTGTGTGCGTGCACATGTGTGTACGTGTGTGTGCACATGTGTGTGTGCGTGCATGTGTACGTGTGTGTACATGTGTGCACACGTGCATGTGCCCATGCAGTGTGTGCACGAGCCATGTGTACCACGCGTGTGTGCACACTGTGTGTGTGTGTACATGGTCTATAGCTCTGTGCAGTCTATGCATGAGCTGTGTCCGTGTGCACTGTCAACATGTGCCTGGGTCATGCATGGAGTTTATACGTGTGTATGTGTGTGCACGTTGTGTGTGTATGCACGGCCCCTATATCGATGTGTGCGGCCTGGGTGTTACGCAGTGTGTGTTCATGGTGTGTGTGCATCACATGTGTGTGCATGCACAGAGCTGCTCTCTGTGCGCTTATGGTGATGGTGTGTGCACGGTGTGTGTGTGGTGTCTGCGTGCACAGCGTGCATGTGTGCACAGAGTATGTGCGTATGGGGGTGTGTGTGTGCACAGTCTGTAGCTCTCTGCAGTGTGTGCACATGGCTCAGGAGTGCACAGAGCGTGTGTTTGTGCTCTCTGAACACAGACGTGTGCACACACTGCCAGACCCACCCAGTCCTTCTGATGGGCTGAGGTGGGGCACCTTTGCCTTGTATGCTGGTTGCAGCCTCCAGTGTCCCTGATGTGCATTTGGACCCCCAGGGATTTGGATCCGGGTGGGAAGAAAGGAGAAAACCAAAGGAAACGTTTAATCGTGATTAACCCTTCACATTGCAAAGCAGTTGTTAGTAGGTACATTTCATACAATCACCACTGTGGTGATTCATAGGTGTTTTAATAAAGGGTTGATCAATGGCCACATTGCTCCCTGCGGTGACCCTGCACTCACCAGCACCTGGCATAGCCTCAGCCGTGCGGC
Source organism: Psittacus erithacus (assembly GCA_009867235.2). Taxonomy (NCBI): domain Eukaryota; kingdom Metazoa; phylum Chordata; class Aves; order Psittaciformes; family Psittacidae; genus Psittacus; species Psittacus erithacus. The sequence goes on along the minus strand of WYDI02131574.1, from coordinate 125,593 downwards.
TGCTCAGCGGCTGGAATCAGAACCTCCTGAGCACGGCCTTGAAGAGCTGTCTGAAAACCTTCGGGGAGAGTGGCAGTAAACATCTGTATACTATTAAACCCATTAGATGTGTTCATTATTTTATATTGATTGGTATATCACTACACAAAGTTAATATATTATGATTATTAGTATATTGTTAAATCATTAAATACAACAGCAGACACAATAAATAATTTCCAGGGGATCTCTGCTGACATTTAGAAATTGATGGCTATGTTTTTCCTCTCGCATCCTGGCTGCCTGCAGGACTGCAGCGATGCACCGCCTGCTCTGATCTCCTTCCCCTGCTCTCCTCTGCAAGTAAAGGCAGATGAAGGAGCCTGCTCTGCCATGCCTAAGTTTGCATTTTAAAAGATGAAGCTGAATTAATACAAGCCCCAAAGAAACCTGTTGGACGAGGATATTCAAACAACTTGCACAGAATGGGGAGCCACAAGAAGGATCTGCACTGGAGGCTGTATCTCGGTGTTGCTCAGGGAGAACACACTCTTGCAACACCGACAGCGTTTCCATGTGAAACCACAAGGACAGAGCTGCCCTTCCACCAGCAGCACTGCCACCTGCGTCTTGCAGGTACTTGTCCTGTGAGCTCTCCTGACCATGAAGCACAGGAGCAAAAGCATCCCCAAAGCCTCATCTCAGACTCCAGGTCACTGGGGCTCATGGATTTATGGCACAGCTCCTCATGAAACAGCAGATGCTGGAGAGTGCGCACATCTGTATCTCTACAGCAGGGGAGCTGGATGCCAATCAGGGTTAATTCGGGATAAATTTACAAGAGCGCACAGCATGACCCAAGGTACCTCTTTATTGGCCTGCTACAGGCCTGCTAAATACATTGGCCGACTACTACACATTAAAGCCACATGAGCTTGTATGTTCAAAATGAATTTTACAGGAAGACACAGGGATAGAAAAAGGAGGAGAGCCTGTGTCACAAATGACATCCAGATGTGAAAACACTGTAAATGCAAACATCAAAAGGCTCACCCCTCCAGATTTTGCAAAGACAACATTGGAGAAAAGACTTGCTGCATTTAAACAAATATTCTCGGCAAGGAAGCCAAGGAGCCTGCTGGCCCCAGCGCTCAGCAAACCCCCACAATCCAGCTGGGAATTAACCATTCATCAAGGCAAACACACAGCAGATATTATGCCATCCTCCAGACAGTCCAACCTTGGTTCAGGGGCAGTGAAACGGGATGGACAGGGAAGTGTTTTCCTAAGAAGACTAGGAGTTTAAAACTAATAACTCAAACCTGAAACCTGCGCACCACAGAGCATGTGAGTATTTAGATAAAGTCTCCAGAGCTATGACATACTTCTCACTAGAACCGCTATCATCCAGGGATGGCTCTTAACCCTTGCCAGCTGCATGGAATTACTAAATAAACAGGTGCCTCTTAAAACCTTGGTATTTGCTGCAGTGAAGATATGACTGGAGTGATATCCTAGAAAATATGGGATATCTGGCAAACTACTCGATAACTTTGTCTCAAGAAGATGTGGCAAAAGGCCACTGCCCTGGAAGAGCTCTTGAAGAGCTCAAAATCGCCATTCACATTGACCTACAAGAGGAGGATAAACCAGCAACTAGCCACCGTGAGTGATCCTGGACCAAGGACTCCATCCATCCCATCCATCACCTGTCACACTGTCCCTTTGCCTTCTGACCTGCCTCCTACTGCAGTGAACACCACAGGGGGCAAAGCTGGCTTGAAGTGGGGCAGAGGAAACCTAAAGGAGCAGAAACTGCCTAACACCCTTCCAGGAAAGCGAGGAATGGAGGGGTGAGCAGAGCAGGAAGGGTACAATCTCGGATGTTTATTTAGCGTTCTCAGTTCAGCCCTCAAATGTGCAAACCAAGATGTCAGTGTTGGGCGTTCCTTGCTTGAACTTTCCCTGCAGAGCAGCGTGGCCAGGCATGGGCTGGGGCACTGTGAAGGTGAAGCTTAGATGCAGCGTATTCTTGTTTTCTCATCTTTTCAAGATGCTATCTGACCACCAACACCTTATACACAATGTGAGAAGGCCACACAAGGGACTCCATACCAAGCTTGAACTAATCTCTTGAAGATTCTGGGATATCAGGGTGTGGGGACAGCGTGAGCACTCGCAGAGAGATGAGATGAGATAAGACAGGCTGTGGCTATTGCTTTTACTCAGATCTGACTCAAGGCAGCAGGATGACAGCCAGCCGCTCTACCAGCATTGTCTATCCCAAGGGGAGAGCCCTTCTTCCAGAGGCCTCCATCTGACCTGACTGGTGCTTGGAAGAAAGCACGGAGAACTCTCCTCACACTCCAAGCCAGACCATGCTACTTATTTTGGAGCAAAAAGCTTCAAGCAGTTTGCGACTGGCAGCGCTAACAATAGGAGAAGAAAGCACTTAACCGTAGCACTGCATAAAGATGTCATGAGGAAATCAGGATTTTACAGTAGGGAGAGTAGAAAAACACTCAGGAAGAGCTTGGATAAACTCAGGGCTAGATTCAACAAGAGATGCCAGCCACCTCCTGCACTGCGTGCCCCACCGGGCTCCTGCTGCAAGGCAGCCAGAGAGAAGTTTTACTGAATCTTGCATTGAGTCTGTCTCTAGGCTGGTAGCTGCGCCTGGTACCCTCACCAGGGCCTAGAAATAGAAATGGAGTGACACAGGAATTTGCAGGGACACTGTTAAGATATGCTCTGATTTCCTTAAAGAGAAGGTGCTGGGAGCCAGCGTGGTGTTCTAGCCTGCTGGACACCAGGAGCTGCTGGACACTGGGAGCCCCAGGCCTGGATGCATACAGTGAGGCTGAGCTCTCCATCCATGACTGCTGGTGATGCACGGCTCTGCTCCCATCCTAATAACACTGCAGAACTATTTAGCCATTGGAGTATCACATTACATGCAAAATCTATAGCTGCTCAAGAGCTTAATTTCGACATACAATTTTCACTTGCTGAACAGAAAAGGGAGGGGAAGCCTGAAACTGTCTAAACAAAAGAATGTTTTTTTCCACTGCACTTTCAAATGTTCATGAACCAAACAGAATACAGTTAGAGACGGCCCTTCGCCTCAGGGCATCCAAGGCTATGGCTCCAATTAAAGAGAACAAGAATACAGGAGGTGGTACCTCCAGTCTGATTGCTCTCGCCTGGGGCAGCTAAGCCTCATGAATAAACACTGTTGACTCTAACTCTCAACAAAACAATTACACATTTGTTTTTAGAATACATTTTCTTAGCCTTTCCACTTGCAATTTTTGCTACTATAAACTAGCCAGGACAAGAATAAATACCTTTGTGATTCTCTAAACATCCTTGTAATTGCAGTACTTCACTCATGAATGTGTATTTCAACAGAAAAGATCCCAAGCGATAGGAAGAAATGTTTCTTTGAAGTAACCTTTCAGAATTAGATGCAAAATGTTTACAGCTAATTATTATTACAAGAACTCCTGTACACGCTGCCAGCTACAGGAGTGAAAACCTCATGCACAAATCCAGTTAGACACAACGAGATGACAGCAGACACAGGGAGACAAGTGAGACTTGTCTTCAGGACTCCTGCCAAGTGTGGTCACCAGTGTGGGGCAGCCCCCAGGGCTCCCCAGCTCCCCATGGACCCCTCAGCCCTGTGGGACCTCCTTCCTGGCCAGCCCCCATGCAGCCAGCCTGCAAACAGGGCCCCAAAGGGATGCTGCTGAGGGGGGAGGGGGTGCTCCCACACCTCAGAAGTGATGGCTCAACTGTCTCCTGGATGTGAATGAAAGGAGTGGCAGGATTTCTATTGCTGGGGAAAGTCTAAACCGAATAGGCAGTAGATGAATCGAGGCGAAAGTGGGTGCGTAACTTCCACCCACCCCAAGTACCCAGCTGTTCCAGCAGCCAGGACAAAACCTGGAGGTTTATGAAGAAGATAGCCCTAGGTGGCCCTTACAGGCTTAAGGTTCTCATAAAGATGAGTGCAGAGGTAAAGCAGAACTCTGTTTTCCTTCTGAGGACAGCCCGGGAAGGAGAAAGAGGATTTACTCAACTTTCTAAGGATTTTTCCCAGAAAAACAAGCTATTTCTGCAAAGCTGAGCAGCCAACCACCAACCATTATTTCAAAATACCAGGCCTTAAACTGCAGTTTCTGTGCTTGGCAGAAAAGATTTTGGCCAATAAATACACTTTTTTTTTCTTTTTCCTTAGAAATGCTTCCTGACTGGATTATTATCCTCCTCGCTGTTAGTGTAAGGATGAGAAAATACAGAATGGGAAAGTAAGGCACAGCCTGCTACCCTGCATGGGCAACACTCCCGCTGTGGATTTGGGAGCCACTAAGCAGTACGTTAACGATACTGGTTCCACATCCAGAGACAAGCAGTGTTGCCTGCTCTGAGATGTTATTTATATATTGTGTTAAGCAACAATGTGCAAATGAGCTGGAGAACAAAATATCAGACGTGGCAAGATGTTACAGTGCAGTACTACACAGAACAACAAAGATAAGTGACTCTCCGTATGGGGCCCTGTATCCTAGGAGTGTTTATACTTGATTGTATAATTGGGACCACAGCCAGCTCATCCTAAAATATACAGCATGAGTATGGTTAGGCATTGCATCTGTAACATATACAACTTTAGATGTCAAAGCATCTTTGTTTGAAGTCAACAGCAATAAAAACTGCATTTGTACGAGAGCTTAGCATGTGGGAATACATATTGCTAAACCAGGATGTTAACACATGGCCCTCCTCAGCCTGCTGTTGCCAAAAGTATGCCTTTCAAAATTGGGATGAGCATGCCAATAATCTGTAGGTTATTTTAAAACTTGGAGAGATGTGCAGCAATCATCCAGTGTTGGAGGAGACTCTTTCTGGACAAATTTGCCTTTGGTGGAAACTGGCATAACTCCTCTGCTTTGAAAGATTTGGGTCCTTCGCATATATGGTCATGGTATGTGTAAAATATCCACACCAGGATTTTCCCGTTGTGTTTCCTATTGCAGAACCTTTGCTTAGTCACTTAGTGACCAATTATTCACTTACATAAATGAAACTTTCAAGTGTAAATGAACTTTCAAATGCATACAAACCTGTCTTTTGAAGACCTCTAGCTTGATATTATTTCATTAAGGCACACAGAAATGACATTAGAACTGTGTTAAGCTTATGGGATATCTGTGAATTCCTTTCCTGGATATTAAACTTTAAACAAATATTATGATTGTATTCCAAAAGCCTGAATGGGCTGATAATTTTGAAAGCACTACTTTGGCATCAGTGTACAGCTCTGTTCTTTTATGTATGTTTTGTTAAAACACAAAGAAGCTCTATTTATGAAAAGCCAGTCTTAAATCTATAGTTTGTGAAGCCATAATTTGTGGTTGCAATTGTGGTTAATTTAACAAAGAAAGCCTTTTGGTTCACAGTGCACCATACTTACTATTTTTCATAAACTATCAGAGCAAAAAAAAACCCCTTCAACATGTCAGATATATGATGATCCAGCAATGTTGCAATTTTCCAACTCCTATTTTGTGGTATACCATATTATAGGCACAGGAATGCTACATCATTTATTCTGGAGCACAGCCCTGTAATTATTGCTGGCAAACTACTAATTACATACCACCATCAAATCTAACAATTTTCCCAATAAAAAAAAATAACTACTTTCGTGTGGAATATAGCAAATAGAGCTGTGAGTGCACGCATGGTTTTATTTTAACACACATGCCATATGGTATTGATCCTCCACTCACACACACTTCACCTAAAATATCCATCCCAACCATGGGATTCTGCAAGCTCTGCGTCATGGTACAACGCCACGGGGCACGGGAGGTCTCACCCCCGAGCTCTGAGTATGAACTGGCATCTCCCCCCACCTGAGGAGCAAACCTCTCAGCTCACACATTTTTTTGGCTTGGTCTGCTTAAGATTCAGGCCCTGCCACAAAATCGGGGTCTCGATCCTGAGCTCCCCAAACTCCAGGATTGTTGGTTTTGGAATTTTGCCATTGGTTCATGTTTACAATATGGTTCTACTTCTGTGTCCCTCTCCGAAAGTAATGGCTAGCACTGTGGAGAAAGCCTGTCAGCTGGGCAGAAACCTGCTTCTCTGCATCTCAAGGAGCTCCAAGAGCCATGGCAAATTTCAATTGCAGAACTGCACAGCTTTGAATCACTTCTAGGAAAAAAGGAGTGATTGAGGGGAACAGGAAGCAAGCAACAACAATTCCCTGAAGATAATGCCCTACATGCACTGGCATTTCCAGAAATCAGCCACAAATTCGACAGCTTGGAGCAGCACCACCATTCCCTCGCAGTGCAGGAGGAGCACGGGCAGGAAAGCAGCAGACACAATGTGGAAATCTACATGCTTCTACTGGAGGCTGTCAGTGCCTCACGCACTGGGGTGATTTAATGTACTGTCCATACCCGGGCTGTCCATGAGCTGTCAGGGCACCGCGGCAGGGATGGTGCTGTAGCCTCCCAGGGAGATCGTGGGTGAAGTGGGAGCCGCGGAGCTGCAGGGAGCCAATTACGGATATGAGGCTCCAGGCTGCTCTCTCGCAGCATCTGCCCGAGCGGCTGCGGGGCTCCTGCGCTCACAGCATGTTACCTGCGGGGCGGTGCAGGATGCCGGTGGAGCTCAGCAGCGTGCCGGGGCGCAGGGCACTGCAGGAGCCTCTTTCCCCCAGCAGCAGGTACAGCCCTGGAGGGTATCCTCAGTGCTCTGGGCTGCCCAGCAGCCAAGGGCAAGGGGGAGAAGTCCAAACCAGCATCAGCTCCTGCTGCATCATTTTTCTCCATTCACAGAACCCCCTTCTCGCTCGGGGGGGGCTATTTTGACAAGCAGAAGAAAGGGAACAGTGGTGCCAATTCCCCCCTGTGACACAAGTTCCCCTGTGCTGCACCCTCCCGAGCGGTGCGTCTCTGACTTGGCAATCAAACCATGTGCGAGACTCACTCCCTTCTAAAACCGTGACAAACTGTGTAGGTATACGAGACAATTTTCTTAATCTTTCTCAATTTTCTCCTGTTTCAAAACTGCAGTTAAAAATGACTGTGGAGCAAAACCCTTTCCTGCTTGTTTGAAGGTATGGAGCAACGTAAGGAGCTTGTTGCACACTTCAGTGATAATGTGTGAAATGAAGCAGCCAGGGGCGCTTGTGAAGGATGTCAGAAAAATCCCACCAGGGAACAGTCACCTCAACACCTCCATGGCAGTGCAGGGCACGTGCTGCCAGCACAGAGCTGCAAAACCTGGCACAGTTCTGGTAAAGCTCGGGCTATTCACTGAAGTTTCTGGCATTTACTCCTCAGCATCCTTAGCAGCTTCAACTAGAATAAAGCATGCTTTGCATGCCAAGCGAGTTGGCTGATCTTAGTCATGGCCTTGGTCGAACACAAGGAGTTGCTTGACAAGAAAGAACTGCAACTAAAAACATCTAAAAATGTTTGCAAGTTCCGTGTTGTATCTGAAGCCTGATGGTCTTTGGGAGCTACCCTCAACACCCATCACAGCAGGAGTTCTCAGGCACCAATACTCCTGTTCCTCTTTATATCCCCGTTCTTGCTTATTTTGCGACTATAGAAATGGTCGGGTTGTAAAAAAAAAAAGGAGGAGGAGGAAAAGAGAAGTGACAGGTATAAGGCTGAGCTCATAGGGATAACTCTGGAAAAAGAGTTTTCCTTCCCCAAGTCTACTTGCAGGTCTGCTGCTATCAGTCGAGGATTAGTTAGCTAACATGGCATCTCTGTTGACATACATTTTCTCCTCACAGCTAAGACAGCTGAACTACTTTATACACCAGAATATGCAATGGTTAACCAGATGCTTCCAAAAACCAGAAGTATCTCCTATTTATTCATTTCTAATTCTGCTTTTAGTATTGAATTGGAATCCACAGACAAAGAAATAAGCACCCAAACCCCTCATGCCACTACAATATGCTCACATGAAAAGCTTGAATTATGGTTAGATAAATAAATGAACAGAAGTAGTTACTTGGCCAGTCTTGCAAGCACACAGAATCCATTCAAAATTTTGCATATGTTTTCTTCTTCAGCATATACACATTACAAGGATTAAACAGAAAGGGAAACTTACAGCTTTAGACACACTTTGTGTCTCAATACCAACTGCAGCACTAGCTTTTCTGCAAGGATTATCAAGGCTACACTCCCATGCAGCTGTCAGTCCCTGGGGCTGTAATTCAGCTATCCTGCTCTCACTCTATCCATCACATTTACAGAAATCCCCAAGGTGGACTGCCTTCTAAATGTCTTTACCTTGTGCATTATCCTGGGGCTTAACAATCCAATATTGGTGCAGCCAAGGATAATTACTCTCCATTGATGATAAAACACCCTGAATCCTGTCAGGCATGGCAATTTGCATCTTACAGTGCTGAGGATCAATAGGTACAACAAAGGAGTGAAACCTGATTAGATACTGCTGCCTCTCAATGGAAAGGGAAGAGCTGACTGTTTTGCTGGGTTTAAGTCCTGGTTAAAAGAGAAACAGAGGTTTCCCATTACAACACAGTCCCCAAACCTGCTGCTCACCCAGAAACTGCTCCAGGGAATGTGAGACTCAAGGAGAAAGTAGGTGAACAAACAACCAGGTCTCTCAGACTCCTGGTGAATAAGGAGTGGTACTTACTTGTGCTGGCATGGCTCGTGTGGCTTTACCGTAAACCAAGAGAATACAGCGGATGTGAATTGTCTGGAGCTCCACAAGGTTTTACTCTTCTACCAGTTTTATAGATTTACAGTATAAAGAGGTCAAGCGCCTAGTTCACAATCACACACTGCTTCAATAATGTGCCTAGAAGCCGGCTTTTGCCTCTCTGAATCGATCTATTTCTGAAGCATCCTCTAGCAGTGTGGGCCCAGCAGAGAGCTCCTGCCCTGCCAAGGCAGCAGAAATGTCATATGTATTTAAAACCAGGGCTTGCAGGATTTTTCAACCACAACTAACCAGGTAAGCAGATGTATGAAGGTGGAGGTGGAATAAAGAATTATCCCAACTCATTCAACAGTCTTCTAGCATTAATCTAACGCTGAATCTGATCGAAGATAAGAAGAGCAGTGGGTGAACTTCAGTTCCCACATTTAATCTAGAGAGACATCACAAGCTTCCGCCTCTTCAAGTCTTTATTTGGAGGCCAGTAACACATTGACAGAAAACCATGGTTTGGCTGACAGCACTGCTGGGCTGCAGGCAGGGAACACATTCCCGTTTGGACGTGATTCTCCACCGCTGACACTCCCTAGGCTCAGCTGTGCCCATATCCCACAGCACGCCCAGATCCATGATACCAAAGCTCAGCCCTGGGCTGCAGACCAAGAGCTCCCAGAATGGATGTAGCTGTGTTAAATCTGCTTTTTTATTGGGTTTCTGGTGGCAGAGCTACATTAAGCAGGGACTGCATCTCTCCATGCTCTTGCCAGACTGGAAGAAATGCAGACTTTTCTTGCAGGGAAATCAGTTAGTGAAGGAAAAGTGGAATTTGAGAGATTCTCAACCATGTGAAGGACAATATTTCAAAAAAGGCTCAAAAAATGAATGATACAGAAAATAAAACAACATCAAGAAAAGAACTGGGCACATCCTTTGAGAATGCATGCTCTGAGCCTGATGAAGAAGGGCTCAAAGCAAGAGAAGAGGAAAGCAGAGAAAAACGCTTCAGAAACCAGCTGGGAATAGTCTGTTCTTATCAAAACACATTGCTGACACAGACCTGTCACAGAGCCAACATCTGCTCCCAACTCGCAGAGTCAGTCCGAGGCATGCTGAGCATCTACTACACAGGAACACCAAGAGTTGACTTGGCACGTTGGACATCAATGAGAAGAGCTTCTGAAAGCACCAGTGAGCTCAATGGGAAGGAAACTTGCTCCTTTGATGGAAAAACGTTTTATTTTGACCTACAGGCAAGCTTGCAGATTTTCTCTGCAGAAAGGAGTCTCTTCCAACATGCAAAATAGGCTGACTGTGGACCTCTGACACATATGGTAGTGTCTACTAAAGCCATGAGGGGGGTTGCATATGGCAACCATGAAAAACCGAGGCTCATTAACATTACGGCATAGGATTATCAGTATTTTATGGTCCTAAGGATCTGTCCCTTTCATGCTGATGGCTGCCCAGCACTGGTTGGTTCAGTTGCCCCATAACAGTGCCTAAGAGTAAATTTAATATTGTTGAGAACTACCAACCCCTCATCTGAAATCCTTTGTCTCCTTCACTTGCGCAATGGCGAAGAAGCATGCTTTCTCACCCTGACCTCCTATTAACTTATAAATCTATCCTAGACCAATTGAAGGCTTTCATTCCCCTTGCCTCCTTCCATGTCCAGCATTCTGGGGGTACCAGAGAGGATTTGCAAACAGCCTGAGACATCACCACTACAGAACAGATGGCAACCACCTCACTTAGGGCAAGACACCAAACAACATCCGCTGGATTCTCACACAAGCATCCAGCTCCTGGCACCACCTGTGCCTCAGCAGCGGCTCTCCAAATCTCTCCTGCATTGTGGGAACCCATCACTCATCATGAAGAAAGGGATGTTATTATAGCTTTCCATCTGTCAGTACAAAGTGAAATGTAACTTTGTATTGGGCTCTCCACTCTGCACTCAGGCATGGAAGATTTAGAGCTTGCTGCTCTGCGTTTGAAATGGGAAATTGGAGTGGAGCTGCTGAGTCATGAGAACAGGGCCCAGTATCGCCAGCCATTTCTCCCTGGGGAAAACCACTAATCCCCTTGGATGCACCTGGGTGCGATGACTCCTCGGGATCACTGACACAGTCTCAGTCTGTTGGAGGGGCATTGATTTGTTCAGCAGTGGAGAACAGAATGGATATAATGGAGGTGATTTTTAAGGAGATGATTGCTGTGGGTGGGTGAAGATGTAACTGTAAGCAGCCACTAGAACTTTGAGCAGCTCAGGCGCCTGCTCCTGCCCTCTGAAAGGAGGATGATAATACTGCCACATGCATCTACCACAGGTGAGCTGGAGTGTAATGAATTCACAGGGTGTAATAAACCTGGTGGAAACTGGCTGAAAATAGACTTGTGGTAATAATGCATCCTCTTGCAACACAGGGCACTCAAGGACATTGTCCTCATCAAAAAGACATTATGTATGGTGGAAGAAAACAGGAGAGCATAAATGTAGGGACCTCATAAACTGCCGCAACCAAGTCCCGGACAAAAGCATCCTATTAAAGACAATGATGCTGAACCCTTGAAAACAAATGTAAATTAGCAAAACTGCTAGGCAGAGATTGCCAGGAAAGCTTCTGGTCATTGTTAACTGCTCTGCACAACTGAATGGAGAGGAAAAGGGTCAGAATAAAGACTTATTTCCCTATCATTTCATCACATCACTCTTCATATAAGCACCCTGCTGACCAGCCTTCTCCCAGAACTTCTCTAACCAGTGATTAGCACCATGCTGTTTCTTACTGTGAATTCGAACAAGAGCAGCACAAAGCTATCAGCAGGGACTTCAGTGATCAGAAACTGCTCAGCCAATTTTCACTATCATTTTTCTATGTCAAACAAATGCCTATTGTCACCGGGCCTGCTTCTGTGGCATGTTGAGGGCTTCCGCAAATTGCAGAGACCCCTGTCTCGGATTTTAAAGCCCTAAAACGTTAGCTCTCACCTTACAGATCAACAGATGAGTAAAGGACAGGGAGCCAGGAGCCAGATGGTAATTCTGGCTATTGATGTGCAGTATCCTAGGTACCCTGTCCCTACCTCAACTCTACCTGCCTGCAGAACAGGGATGGAAAATAGCAGTATCTCCTGCCATGAGGCAAAGGGAACCTAAGGTTTTTTTAAGATACAAAGTGCTAATTGCTAGTATTCAGACTGCAGGTCTTGGAATTAGAAGCAGCAAAACTATGCAAGCTACTGTTGTAGTCACCACATGAAACAGGCCTGCAACAGACTTCGCCATTAAGAAAAAGTGGGGTGGGATTTTATTCAGCTGCTTCACAGAAAGGTTTCAGTTGTGGCCCTAGCAACAAGTGCTCTCCTAGAACAGAAACCTACTCAGTCTGCAGAGAGCCCCTGTTCAACCCTGGGTGAAGCTACGAACCTGGACTTACAAGACCACAACCAGCTGCGATGGTCACATCACACACTGATGTCATGTTATCATTCAGCAATATGACTCAGGTGGAAGTGGAGAGAGAAGGGGCAGATGGACTATGAAGAGTTTAACCCTATTTAATGTCATTAATGCTAGTTGATAATTAGCAGAGATGTTATAGGTCTTACAGAAGAACAAGGGAAAGAGAAATGGATCTGGGCAAATACAGGATGTACTTTAGAGCCTCCTCCAGACTGCAGATTTCTTTTCAACATCACATATATTGCATTTTTTTCTTAGAGCAGCTGCTGTAGGGGCAAGGGCATTGTACAACAAGAGGAATGGTCAAACACAATTTTAATGTGTCTAGTAAGGCAGAGTGCAATACTTATATATATATATATCAGAACAAGCAATGTGCCAAAGTGCCTGATGATAAGGAAGAAATGTCTCCACAATCAAGAAAACCCAGTTTAATGTGCACACTGGGAGCAGAGTATTACACAGATACCGCTTTCTCCTGGCCATGTGAATTCAAGGAACCCCTGCTGGTAACTGAGATTCCTTGCAGACAACCAGACCAGAAGCAAAATGTTATAAATTCTTAAGGCACTGTGCGACGTGAGATAGATCCTTACCTTTTATACAAAACCAAGAAGGGAAAGATAGCATGTAAGCATCTGAACTCCCATACAACAAATGCCATTTCAAGCATCATTTATTATGCTGCCTTTCACAGACTTTTACAATCCTCAATATGGTTAGCAATTCCAGCTGACTCGTAAAGCGCTTTTAAAATTCATCACTGAAAAGAATGTTTATCCCTGTATTTTCTCCAGTTCGGGAGTAAAATTAGACTCTTAAAACCTGCGGATGGTGTGTCTTTAATTTTGTTTAGAACAGAAAATAACTGTGATATGAAAGATTTAATGAGGTTAGAAATCTAAAAGGAAATGGAGTGGGAATAGATTATCAAGAGAAATAAAGCCAACCGCTGGAGAGTACACTAATATTAAATATTAGGTTTCTAAACCAAATATATATAATCCATTTAGGGACTTAATGGTGGTTCTCAGAAGCACATTTATCTACAGCTTATGGTTCAACAACCAATATTATAACTCCATTTGTCATTGTTAGGCAAGGGGAATGGATGTCAGGGAGGCGAGGGTCAGCAGATAAGAAGGAACTCAGAGAAGCCTCAGCTACCATAGGTTACATACAGCAGTTGGAGGGGAAGAGCTCGCCTGCACATTGGTGGATCGATGCTCAAGATATGCTGGCTGCCCCAAAACCATCTCCTTACAAAAATACTCCTTTCATTTTCCTCATGGAGAACAAAAGCAGCACACTCAAGCAGGGATTTGCCCTAAATTAGGCTTTATACCCATTTTTCATTCAGCAAGATACTTACACATGTGCCTAACTAAATGTGGGATTACGCACTTGATTAAAATTAGCGACATGCTTAAACTACTTGATGAATTGGGTCATTAGACACCTAAGTCAATACGAGATAAGGAGCTCTGGAAATCAAGACAAATGGAAAACTCAAAAATGGATTTTGGTTCTTAGCTTTTGGCACCTACATTAACGAGTTTACAGGATAGGCAAAGATTTAACTAAACCTCCTAAACACCTACAGTGAAATCCCTGCTTGGGAAACACCTGTTCTCCTTCTGGCTCTCCCAGACACCAAAGCAGTAAGATGATGAGCTATGGGACAGCTCTGCCTTCTGCAACTCCTCATCTTCAAGTAGCCCCTGAAGCTGAAGAAAAAACCTCCACCACTAAGAGACTAGGACATGGAATATTTAGGGAAAAAGTATGGAAAGATACATGGGTTTTCACACTTCTATTCTAGAAAAAGGCAAAAGAGCCCTGTGTTCCACTACTGTCAGATACCCAGCAATACGAAGGGAGAGCTGCTGGATGAACGACGGTCCTTTATCACATAGTTAAACCCCCTGTACCACCATCAGAACAGGCTGAGGTTGATAGGCAGAGGTGATCTTTTTAATTACACTAACCAGCTGGATAACAAATGCCAAGTGCACCGATCCCTTCTGAAGACGCCTCTGCAGTGGCTTTTCTGTAAGGGCTGTATACCAGAAAACTTCTCCTTTTGCCCCAATTCCATCTGCTGGCCAAACCCCAGGCACCCTCTCCTTCCCTCCGCATCCTGCCCTGGTGCATTCCCTCAGTGAAGAAGGAGGCTGATGTTCCATTTCACACTTGGGATCACTGTGTTATTTTGGTTATTCATTGTGTTTTCCCTATCTTTTCCTTTCTGAAAGAAGGCCTGCTGTCAGGGACCCACCACTTCCAAGAAAGCGCTCAGCCTGCCAGCTCCAGGCTTCTGGATGCAGTCAGCAGCTCACTGAGGACTCCCAGGCGTGCTTCCTTTCTGGTTTTGTGGAGGGGAGGGAAGCTGAGCTGGGAGGATGACACAGTAGGAAACAGAAGTGTGCTCCTTTCTTTTGAAAGGCTCCAAATCTGCTCCCTCTCCAGCCCCAGAGTAATTCTTGGGCCAATCCTCGGTTGACTGAAGTCTTGAAATGTCACCAAGAACTTGAGCAAGCCAATGCAACGTGCTTGCTTGAAGAAGTCAAAATGAAGTAAAACACTCCAATACAAATAATGCCTGGCTACTTCCAGCACAAATGCTTTTTGCTATCAATGAAATTGTGAGGGAACTCAGGGACTTCAGTTAGCACCATATGTTGGCTATCACTCTACTCCTAGGCTGGGTATTAGTAAGTTTTTACTACTAACACCATCAATAAGAGCAACTGAATTAGCTGTAAGAGTCACAAACCCATCCCCTGAGTGGTATGACCAAATTCTTTCACATAATTTGCCTGAGTGACAGAAAAATATGTTGTGAGTGTAAAACAAGTCTGGAGACTTAAAACGCTTTTAATTCTGACCAAAAAATATAATGAAGACCTTCTCCTTGACTTCAGAGAGCTCTGAATCAAGACCTCACTTCAGAAAAGTGCTTACTTTTGATGTTTACCTTGAACAGAAATCAGTTTTGCTGAATGAAACCTGTAGCCTTCTTTTTTAACAGCAAACTCAAGGAAGCAGTTTTTCCACATGACATGTCATTAAACTGTGGAATTCGCTACCACAGGATGTTGCAGAGGCCAAAAATATGAGTTCAAAAAAAGATTAGACAAATTCACGGGGGATAAGTCCACCAGTGGCAATTAAACACAATGGTCTGGATACGACCTCTGGCTCAGGAAGTTCCTAAAGCACCGATTGCCAGACGCGGGGAGGATAAGACCGGGGAAAGGTTCACGCTGTACAATCCTGTTTCTTATATTCCTTCCTGAGCATCTCCTGTTGACCACTGATGGAGCAGGGATTTCTGTGCTAGACAAACTGTCCCCATATGGTAATTCCTCTGATCTTCACATTTGGATCTGAGCTAAAATATGCTGCAAAGCAGGGAATGTGGTAACATGCAGAATGCTATTTTCTCACATCTTGAAAAGTTTTCCACGATTCTCAATAAAAACCAAGCTTTACTAATCACTTCAGTGACAAAGCATCTCACACCTCTTGCCCCCCTCCCCATTTAGAAAGGAGATCCAAAGATACGAAACAGAACAGAATACATTGTTTATTCCTATTGGTATCATGCAGCTGGACTATAACTGGTTTTATTCTTTTGATCAAACTCTGGCGAAACAGCTGAACATATTCAACAGTTTCTTGACTCATATTCCTTTCAGTAATTTAAACAACGCTGTGTCCAAATGTCTTGCAAAAGTAGAATTATTACAGCTTTTTATGCAGGAGGAATCTGCTTCAATGAGGTGCAGACACACAGGGATATAACTCTGAGGGCTAGAGCGCCTTCTCAATACTTATTTACAGTGCAATTCTTAAGTCTTCTGATTGTTGGTGCTTTTCGTGAAACCCATCCCTAAGTGTAATTCTGTAAGAATCTTGGTGTTCGATGAAACAGAAAATGATAAATTTCTAGCACCGTGAAGCTTAAAAATGTGATCTAAATGCATTCCCTCATCCCTAAAGGCTGGGGTAAGGTAGAGAAAAAGACCTCATTTAAAAACCAAGACCCCCTGCTTAAAAACAAAACATTTTCTAAGACCCATAATATTTGATGATGTGGCTTGAATCTCTTTACTAGACACAACTGAGTCCTAAATTGCAAGCACCCAGATGTAGTTTAAATTTCCTATTCTGTGAGCCCCAAAGTAGCAAAAGTTCTGTGGTCTCATATCTCAGGTATAGAACACGACACAGATTTGGAATGAACCTGTATGAGTCTGTTGCAAGATGTGAGGAAAATGTCATGAACCAAAATCCTTGGTTAACCACTAGCCAGAGACATCTAATGTATTAAAAAGCCAAATTCACAGAAACATCCCATCTATGTATAAATTTCCACTGGTTTAAAAACCAGTTTTGCTAATGTGTGGCAAAACTTACATCAGTTGTTTCAAATTCAATTTGATTTAAGCTTAGTCAAATTTAAATGACGATCAAGATAAATCTATTTAACCCCAGTTTAAAAAGAAAGAAAAATGTCCATGCACAGTTTCACATAGTTGAAGCTCAGTGATTTAAGTCATGTCCTTAGTTACTGACTGATACGACTGTGAATACAAACAATACCGAGGTCAGGAGTTTTACTTTTTAGCACTTCTAAAATAATTCTTAGAAAAGACTTCTCTAAGAAACTGTTTGCGTGTGCTTTTTGTGTTAACTTGTCCCGCACAAGGACCTTTCAAAACATATTTAACATTATGTGTACACACCTGCTGAGATTTTGTCCACTGTATTTGTAACACAAGAAACTTCAGCAGCAGAAAGCCTGAACAGCTTTCTGCTGTAAAAATATTTTCTTCTTCCAAGCTTTCCATGCCATGATCCTTCATGGATGTGTAATTTCATGGATTCCATAGGTCCTCAAGAGCCTGCTGGACAATGCACGACCAGATGTCTAGCAGAAAATCACCAGGATTTAAAGAACAAACCAACCCCCTAACTTCCCCAGTCAGCCTTTAGCTTTTCAAAGCATGGAAAAGTACACCAGCCTCTCTTTTCCTTTCTAAAGGTACCATCTATAGACAAGACAAACATTGGTTTCTTTCAGTTTCTACTAGGCACAAATTCAGCAAAATTAAAGAAAAGGCATGAGCTGAATGCTGAAGCCAGTTTGAAGCCAGGGATCAAGATGAATGCTCACACAGCATCGAGTTCCACACCATCAGCATATTCTTTAAGTAGATCTAAATTATTTTTTAGTGTCATTTTATTTCATTTGTTGCATCAGACTCAGTTGTTTTCAGGTCAGATACCAGCAACCACTTGGTAACTGAACATCTCCTTAATTTCAATTAGAACTATGCTATGCTAATGCAGTTCCAGTCATTTTAATTTCTGTTGCCTTACCCTAATTTGCTTTTTGTCTTTTAGTCCCAGGAGAAGTCCGTAAGTGACAGTGTTATCACTTATCATCCCCATCAGTTAGCATCATACCGGAAACTGTGCTAAGTTGCCCACCCTGAGCTCAAGTCATCTGAAATCAGCGTGGTGACCCCAGCAAAATCCAACCAAGGCCTGGTCCCCACTTCCAAACTTTTCCCTCTGGTCTACTCTTCTTTCTTATCCCCTCCCGTCACACTTCTCTCCTAATTATTTGGAGGCAATGGGAAGGCAGGAAAAGGATTCTTCAGTGATTTTTAGGAAAGGTTTTTTGCTTCCAACCTATGGCAGCTTCTGCTAGGAGGGAAACAAAGAGAATGAGCAGATCCTGTTGTGGTGACGTAAAGCCTAAGAGATATTTCAGGGTCACCAGCTATCTTATGCAGACAACATCTGGCAAACCCATCCAGCAGCAATATGGATACCAGCCCCAGGAAATACTGGTACACATAGCCAGAAAAAAGTAGAGTATTCTGGGGTTTATTTAAATAAAGTCCTTTTTTGTCAAGAATAAAAAAGTGACACATCCACAAACAGCAGCGGAGACTTGCCGGCGCAGGCAGTGATAGATGAGGACTTTTGCTCACTCTCAGATGATTGCAAGAGAATAGTTTTTTTGTGTTAAGAGTTCATTACAGCTTCAGCCCTCCTACTGCACTGTTTCCTCTGAAATCAGGGGCAAGATTAAATCTGTTGTAGCGGAGCGCTCCATAATGGCTCTGACAGACGTTGTTTTTCCTCGGCCTCACATCTGGGAGTTAACCAGCAGAGTGCTTGAAACCAACCAGGTCAGCTCTTTAGTTGAGTTTCGTGTCTAATCAGCCAGGAAGGCTGAGGCCTCAGGTCACACATGGAAATCACTAGAGCTATTTAAGTCGCCAGAGGTTATTAATAAATCTCCCACTATTTCCTTAAGTAAATAATTGGAGGCCCATCTTTCAAACAAGTTATGTCTGGCCATGTTATGGTACCAATTTTATTCTTCCTTTTTTCCCCCTCACCAAGCAGGAAGAACAAATCTCTGGTGACAACAATGGCAAAACTGTGAATTATAAACATCCATGTGTCTCTCATTTGAATGCCTCCTCGAGTTTCCTTGACAGCTGGGGGAGAAAGAGACTCTTTAAGTCTTTCCACCAGAGCCTGAGCCACTGAAACTGCTCTTGCACCAGCAGAGATGCTGGGGGAAAGCGACTGTGCGCTGACTGCCGGGTGAAATACGAGCACGCTCTCTCCATGAGGAGCTGTTAGGTAGCCAGCTCAGGTCCTTCTGGGCTGCCACGAGGGAAACAAGGGGAAGGGCCTGACCGTGAAACACAGCTGGAGACAGGACTTGGAGGCTTCTGGCAAGGAAGAA
Organism: Psittacus erithacus; assembly: GCA_009867235.2. Taxonomy (NCBI): domain Eukaryota; kingdom Metazoa; phylum Chordata; class Aves; order Psittaciformes; family Psittacidae; genus Psittacus; species Psittacus erithacus. The sequence continues at coordinate 106,640 of WYDI02131574.1, read as the reverse complement.
AGGTGCTGAGGGAGATGGGGTTCATGACGCCGCATCCTCCTTGCAAGTCACTCAGGCACAAGGCTTAACTGAGTGCAGGGAACTGCATCCAGGCCTGACACACACGAGTCCTGTGAGACCTGCAACCACTTGTTCCAAGGCCAAATTCACCCAGAGTCACAAACAACAAACCCTGGCATACCAGAGACCCCAGTCTTCGCTGCATTATGTTACTCTTTCAACTTTGGAAATAACAGACCACTTTGTTTTCACTGTCACTGCACTAACTAGACAGGCATGTGCTTAGACACGGGGAAATTAATAGCAGCCCTGGCCATTGCTCATCGACAGAACTGCATTGAAGCATCAGTTCACTCCACTGGTGTGACCAGCCAGGTGAGCACCTGAGGGGCTGTGCTGCCTCCAGCACATTCCATATCCCTCCTGCTCACCCCGACTCACACACATTCAACTAGAGATGGTTACTGCCTGCCCCTCCTGCCTCTGTGTACACCAAGCCACTGCACCAAGCTCCTTGCAGGTCTCAGAGATATTTATGGCAGCTGTGATAACCCCAACATACCTTCTAGGTGCCAGATCACCTCCACAGCTGCACTGAGTTACGGGTTGTCTTTGTTTGAACTTCCTTGAAGATGATGCAGAGCCTCAGACATTAGGAATATAGAATGGGTGCTTTAAAAGAAGCAAAAGTCTACATGCAAACATGTATCTTGTGAATGTACGTGTATACAGATGTATCCGTTCCTTTACAACAAATAAACTAAAGCTTCCCTCTAAACAAAGAACACCAGCTCCATCCTTCACATCACATCAGCAAAACAGCAGGTTAGTAACCACTGCAACCCTCACACATATGGAAATATTTGTAATTTGCATAACAGACTTTTCTTGGCATTTTTCAGAAAACGGAGGATCTGCTCCCTCACATGACAACACTGTCTTTTATTTGTGATCTACTAAATTGTCATACTTGAATCATGGCTGTTTTCCCTTCCTTTACCTCACTCTTGCAAAGATTAATGCCTTGAACCTACAAGCCAGTCTTTCAGAAGGCAGATTCTCCTCACACGATCATCGCTTTGTGGCATTTCTAACAGGGTCTATTGACTTAATTAACTACATTAACTACAACTTTAGGTCTGAGTCTCCCAATGGAGAGCAAATTTAAGCTGTAGCGACGTAGTGCTTCAGCTAAGTAGCGTTTTTCAAGCAAACCATACTCAGGTATCACCCCGTAAAAAACCACAGCCTTCCCTCTTTGGGGCACGCTCAGGAGATGCAGCCACGCTGGACCTGAGGAGTCCCCAGGCAGGCTGATGGGTATCTCAGGTCACCAGCAGCAGAGCTTTGTTCATAGGTGACATACTGAGTCCTATGGGTAGGGGAGGATGGGGAGAGGTGGAGGTAGTGCAGTTCCCTGGCACCCGGCTGTCACCCAGGCATCACTGATGTGGGCACTGCAGGGAGTTGCTTGCCAATCCTTCTGGCAGAAGAAAAATTGCTACAGATGGCAACTGCCAGCAGGGAACGAACAGCAAAAACAGAGGAATTCATGACAGAAATTATGGACAGAAAGAGAAAAAAGCATTTCCAATGTACTCATTTAATCTCTCCAGTTAAAGGAAAACCTGTTATCAAGAGCCCAAATGAACAGCTCCACTAAAGCTGAGGGTAGAAATCACTGCAGAGCCATCAGTGCCAGTGGAGCTCCTTCAATTAAAAACTGCAGAGCGCTCACAGACAGTACACACACATAATGTGTGCATTTGCTTGTAAAGACTCGGGTGCACTAAATGAGCGACATTATTTATGCTCATACATATTTTTGTGACTGTAGCTCAAGAACTAGGCTGAAGCCACGCAAAATCTGTGGAACTTGCACATCTTTCTGTGTGACAGAAGGTGCCAGATGAAGATATTTGCTGTCCTATCCACTTTAGAGAGCAAAAGCAGGGAGTGGGAAAGAAAAAGGAAGAAGAAAAAAGTGCAGCAAGCAGGAACACTTAAAATGAGTTACTATGTCTGGTCACTCAATCCTTTAAGCCCTGCCAACACTTTTCTGTGATTAGTTAGTAAATCTGACAAGGCCTGCATTTGTTCACAGCTTATTGACAGAACTGTATTGATAAAGCAATATCCAAGCCTGAGGAAAGAAAGCCCACAATCTCATTTTACTTTCTCAAGTCTTTATTGCACAAAGGTGTTTTTCCTGGATGAATTCATTTTCCTGAAACTAAAAGTTTGAATTTTCTGAGAGTGCAGCTCTTATATCATTGCTTAATAATTATTTATCAGCTGGGTTGACATTAAACACGGGAGAGGAAAAACATGTCACATAAATTTTCTTGTGCAGATTTCTGACCTGATGATGCAGGGACATTTGTTCAGAGTTCAAGAGAGACAGAACAATGGTAGCTGTGGGGGTTGTAATTTTTCCATGTCCTAGAGACACCCTGTGCCCTGGTTCTCCATGCCCCATTCATTCCAAACTTCTTCCTAGAACCCGCCTCCATGTCCCCTGGAGGTTTGGGTCACGGTTATTGTGTCCTGGATGAGACCGCTGATGGGGTCCCTTGAGGACCCATTAGTGCTGCTCATAAATTAGCCAGCTGGGGTTTGCCTTGACCGAGCTGCAGAGGGTTGGAGGGGAACCCAGGGCTCCCACCCCATGGAGAGGGAACTAACTGCGTTCTCAAAGATTAGGAGCACTGCAATATGAAACCGTAGGAAGGGACAGATTAAACGCAGAGATGATTTCATGCTAAAACCACGTAATTACTGAAGCCTACTTGCAGCATTTCACATCCAGTTCAATTTTACAGCTTGACAAATCCAGAATATCAATAAAGAAGTGGCAGTGGGACTGTTCAACGATTTTAAACCAAAATGAGAGGAAATGGGTTCAGTAACAACCTCAGGATATAGGCACTTGGAGTGAGCAAGCAGTGGTGCAACAGCTTTGCTCCAAGAGGCTGGAGAAAATGCCAAACACTTATTTCTAAGTGCTCCTGCTTGAGATCGCACAGTTTAAAGAGATCTAATGGCTACTGCTGAAGCTGGGAGTTGACAGAAACTGTTGAAAAACCCAAATATTTTGGTGTTTCATTTACTGTTTCTTTTTCTCTTTGCTGTGAGTAGAAGAAATTGGCAGATACAAGCCAGTGAAGAAGTGGAACATCACCAAAACATGAAGTTACAGGGAAAATCTCTTTATCTTTTAAGCCAAACCATCATCAGATATCAATGAATTGTATCTCAAAAACCTACCTAGGCTTCCCTGGCATTACAAAACCAGAGTCCTCTGGGCTCTTCTGCAATCTCTATTGATTATGACTTTAAAACAAAAAAAGTCCTCCTCACAACAATAAAAATCACTTGTTCTAAAGAAAAAATAAAGCATTTTTCCAAAAATGGGCTGAAGGAAGGTACAAACATCTCTTCAAAGGCCATTTTCACTATTGTAGGTATGCATGTATTAAGCCTAAAATTTATGAAGCAAAGAATAAGTAGGAGAACTTATAACTACCTGAAAAATAGGCTGTGCTAGGAGGAGGCTAATAAAATCCATATACTTCAGAGGGTGACATGTTTATTAGTAATAATCTGTAACAACATTGCCCCTTTATTACACAATCCTTATAAAACCAAAATATAATTCTTTTGCTATAAGGGAAAGATGGGAGTGTAGGTGAAGTCATGGAGCTGATCACAGAACCTGCACCCAAGGAATCTCAAGGTCCAAGCATCACATTCATGTGACGGCATTCTTCGCTTGGCAGGGTGCATTGTGTCGTATTAATAAGGGAAGTAGTAAGAATCTACAGATGTTACATGTGTTTTGAAAGGACACGTTCATGTACCATTGACTTTCTGAAGCAATGGAGGCATTACTACAGCTGCAGTACCTCAGGCGTACGCAACTCCAATTGACAGTGAAACTGAAGAAAGGAGCCATCTCTAAGTGTGGGTTCACAGAAATGATTTGAGGTGTTCACAGTGAGTGCCCACATCTCTCCCTCCCCAGGTCTTGCTTCCCCAGAGGCAGATCCCCTCCTGGCTGACTGCTGGGCATTGCTGACACTGCCTGAGGAGAAGCTGCTCTCAGACAATGTCTTTCAGGATGGTGGTTGTGGCCCACTAGAGACATGACTCAGTCATGTAGGTTCTTGCTAGCTTCCTTATTAATATGACACTGGTGAAATGCCACAGCTCTCGCTTAAGCCAAGTGGGGTTGCAGTCTCACAATTCTTATTTTGACTGTAAACAAAGAGCCCAGCCCTCTGTGGTAAGGATCTGGGGCTGACTTATTGTTAGAGCTCAGTGTTGGAAATTATTGCTGTGGCAACACTTTGTTCTGCATCAGATGCCATTTCATAGCATAACCATCTCAACCCCACCACAAACATGGATGATGTTCCGTTCAGGAGAGCTTTTAACAGTTTGTCAAATGATAGCTTACAACTGAGTTACCTCCAATGTAGTCTGTGTTTCATGCACTGCTGAGCTGGACAGAAGGAAAATGAAAGACCGAAAAATGAAGCTGGTATGTAAACAGCCTGTAGCAGTATAGTGGCACGAGAACCAGCACAAGTCTTCTCCATTGCAGCCACTTCCGAGCAATGTAAATCTAATTTCCTCACTACAGCTTTTCAAAATACCCCGATTTGGAATTAAGAGACAGTCTTTTCCTGAAAGAATCTACCATTATGGTACAGGACACAATGTTCTTGCTTTTCAGAAAGTTCCAAGAATGCAGATTCTTGGAAGTGGAAAGTCTGGCTTTGTCAAAGAGCTGCCACATGGATCTGGACACAAATTTCAGAATCACAGTTTCTTAAGAAAAAGAACAGCAAAGTGTGTCCCTGAATTTCAGGATGTGTTTCTTGAAACATCTCTGGCCCAGCTTCCCAAGGATGTGAGCATCTGCAAACCCTCCTATGGTCACAGCAGTATTGAGTGCTCAACAACTTTTGCACTGGGTATTTCAAGGGACAGTTCTTGAAAATCAGTCTCTGTACCTCAATTGCATTATCTGTTTCATGGCAATGCTCATACAGGTCACATCAGAGATATGAGATTTGCTACGTTATGAATACCTAACAAACGCTCTGCAAGTGCAAGTTGGAAGAAGCTCTGTGCTTCGAACACTGAAGATGTTTGAAGACGGCCGAGTACTGTCATGTGAATATTGCCATGCTTCCACTGCTTCCAGCAGAAGCAAAACCATCCTTGCAGATGATGATTTACTCTACAGTCATACATCCCTCTCTAACCCTTGGCTGTATGCACAGTTTGATGGAGTAACAGTGGAGGTGGGATGTCTATTTGAAGAGCAGAGATGATGGGGGTAAGACAGGACAGTTTACGCTCTGTTGATCTTATGTGTAATTATGTTCAGGCTACTCAATGCTGTTCTGGCTGCACAGGAAAATGTAACATGAGTACAAATACAGTTTCTGTTATATGTTATCTCACAGGGCCACACTAGGTATGAATGACCTTTAGTTGAAGCGAGAACCAGGCTTTGCATGCAAAAGAGCCGCCTGTTTGACCATGAGAGCTATTAGGTTCTGGAATGATTTCCTAAGGGGGCTGACGAAACTGTCATTTGGTTACTTAAGGCTGAATTGGACAAGAACTGGAAAATATATTTAAATAGAAAATACTATCTTGTCAGCAGGATGGATGAAATGACCTAATGCATGTTCTCCAACTCTCATTTCTATGACTACCTTCAGGTTAGACCTTACGTGTGCTGAAAAGGGTCTACCAAGAAAGCTTTTGCAGAAAACGCAGACTCAGCTTCTGCTGACCACAGAATACCAATTTCCTAAAAACCAAACAATTTGAGCCAACAACAGAATTTCTTGTTGATAAAATTGTATTTATGCTGGTGCTTGGTCTTTCATTTTTGTTTGGTTTAAATCCCCGTCTTTCTCTACATTGCTTGTTGACATAACTTTGCCATCCTAAAACTTAAGTGATTTGATCTCCAACCAGGCTATACCTACACCACACCAAATAGAGATGGGCAATGCACACACGCTAGTGGAAACCAGACCTACTCATGAAATGTGCCAGGTCACTGTCATTATATGCACAGCTACAAGCTCTGGTTATAACAATAAATATTCACTAATCAGTAACATGATTACTCAAAAAGCCAGAAGGAGGAGGGCTGCAGAGCGGAGGAACGTGCCCCTTTTATTTTCACAGTTTCTCTGAAGCCATGACATATCTTTGCAGAGCATTTTCCTACCACATGTGTTGATCTAGAACTAGAGCAGGAGATGGATGCTGAAGAGAGCTCTTTTCATCACCCCTGGAGAGATTTGTAAAACACGAGAGAGGGTTTTTATTCCTCTCTTTCTGAAAGAGGCATTGGCTCCTTTCCACTTCCAATTTCACCATGGCTGCACACGACTAAACATCCATTTTGACACCAATGTGGAGTGGTGCTCTATACTAGGCTGGGTCAGCCAGCTCTCCTGCCTGACTGGCCAAGTGATTGTAAAATCATTAATGGTATATTTTACACCCCATATTTCTGAAAATACACAATTACCAAGGAAATTATTCTTCTTTTACTCCAGGATTTTTTCCTTTATTTTTTTTCCCAAAGACACATGTGCTCACTCTCTCATAACAGTCAAAATGAGGTCAGAAACTTGAACATATGTGGCTGTGTGAGCTTTCTCCTCCAACCAGAAATGACAAAGCAGAGTTTGGCAAGGCAATAAAGGAATGGCCACAAATCAGCCAGGATTATCTGACTTCCTTTAAGAAAGCCATAAATTGTTTACAGCAGCATTGGTCTTTAATGGCAGAATGGGGGGTGATGGAGGGGAAAGCTTTAATCTAACAATTTCAACACGTTGCCAAAGTCCTTTCCTGTAGTTTACTATAAAAGAACCTCCAAATCATCTAACTTATGTTGGCTGGACTTTTTATTTTCAGGGAAAAGATCCTTCCCATGCTCCCGTCTCCTTCAATACAGAAATAGACTGGAGTCTAATGAGGTTAAGTTTTAAAGCACTAAGCTTTTGACAAAAATGCTTGCAAAGATTTTAGCACTAGGAAACCTCTAGAGAAACTGGACAGAGCCTGGGATAACACACAGCAGACTCCTCCAAGCTTAATGCACTGGGAATTGGAAGTGCATTAGGATTTTGGCTGCAGCTGGGCTTTTTACGGCCACTGGATTCTCGGCACCACTGCTGCTAATAACACACACATAGGTGAGGGGACATGGAGACAGGCAGTTTGCCGTGACTGCTACTCACCTTATACTGCAAAACAGTTCCAAACAGGAAAAGGCAGCAGTTAAACAAAATACTCTAGAAACAGAGCCAATCTGCACAATTCATATATATGAATTTCCAACACTGAACCCTCCTTCTCCCTCCAGTGCAATTCTAGATTCAAAGCTGTTTGGTTTTATCCTTTTGTTCTTGCTAATCCTAGAGGGCAATTGTGAAATTCAGAACCATCACTGGAATTCGGACAATGAATATTTGTGAAGTTTGAGGGCACCCATAGTGAGATGTTTAGAGATAGGGTTTATGCCTCCTGTGTCTCTTTGTATATTTTGCCCTTCAGGGCCACTTCCCAGATGGCACAGTAGTACAACACAAATCTAACACAAATGGTGCAAGCATCTCCACTGCCTGGGATGGAAATCCACAGAAGTCCTTTCCTGCAGCTCCTCTGAATTTCAGGATCATCCCTGCTGCTGTACTGTACTTCTTTGGTCACACACCACTTTTGGCAAACACTCTCCTACTGCAGGAATGATGTAAATAAATACAGCACAGCTCACATGGTTTGAAGAGTTTGTCAACAGAAAATATTCATTCCAGACTACTGGCTTCTGAGAACTGGAATGTTTCCAGATCTATTTATCTCATCACTTTGTAGAAGCTCTTTCCTCCCTCCTCTTCATATTTCAGAAATTTATTTGCCTCCCATTATAAAAATAAATACAAGTGCTCTCCCTCCCCAATGCCCAAACAGTAATTAGTTATCATGATTACTATTTATGTTGTGGCAGTGCCTTGGAGCCCCAGACACAGGCTGGGACCTGATATGGTTATATGTTTATAATCCCTCCTCTGCGCACTACTTAACAGCATATTGCTCGAAAGCCAGTAAAAGCAGATTGTTCAAGTATATCACAAAGGAGACTGCCAGGAAAGTTTCCCCAAAGCTTTGGATAAAAATCCCAGGAAGATGAGTGGTTCCCCATACTCCATACTTCAGCAGGAGTCGGTCATCCTAGCTGAAGTTTTTGTTTGGATGAAAACAAACTCAAAAGGCTGGAGTACAAAAAGGCAAACATGCAGCGTTTCAAGTGCAAGGAAGAAACCTTGAAAAACTGTTCTTTAATAATTAAGGCTGAAAAATTACTTGTACTTTCCCACACACTGATGAGAAAGTTATAGGAAGGAAGGAAACACAGGAAGACCCGAACAGCACAGATGCATAGGATGGAGTACTTTTATGGGTAATTGCCACGTAAATCTCTATTTTGCTTCTGGTGCCCAGATATTATTGAATAAAACTAATTAGAAATGTAATAGATAAACGTACTTAGAATTCCTCATATCCTCTGAGTGATTCCAATACCACCCATCGGGGGCTCTGCATTTGCTGGGTAGGCAAATGATTTTCTCATAAAAAGCTGAACGACTGTTATCATGGCTCATTTTCTCCTTTAACCTATACTCTCCCTGCTCCTCCTCCTCCAAAGTGAAATACAACACCCGTCAGCATTGTAATGATTCCTTAACTAGAGATGCAAGGCAAAAGCAAAGCAATCCCCCCAAACTCTCAGCACAAAGGCAAGATGAGCACAGCTAGTTAGCCCTGGCTCTAATTAAGGCAGTTTGCTTTCCTGCCAGGTGTGGTCCCATTTCTCACTCACTGGTTTCCCTCCCCAACAATTTATTCTTCAAAAGCAGAAGCAAATGATGGAAACAGAGCAAATAATGAAGCAAATCAGTGTTGCTTTCTTTTTTCCTTGCTGCTCAAGAACTTTAAAGACGTTTGGGGAAAAAAGCAACAAAAACCCCCAACCAAAACAAAAAGCTTTCCACTAAGTAATTGAGTCTGCGCTCATGTATCAGACATTCAATGCTAATTTGGAGTCCTGTCTTATCGCATTACAGACAAACACAAGGCCCCTTACATCAAGTGCAACAAAATAGCTACACTCGGCATTATTAATGAAGTAGATGGATTAATTTCCTATTTATGAGAAGCTAACCAACTGGCTAGCTTGCTGACAGCACTATTAATGATCCTTAATGCCCCACAGGCGGTAATGGGTCCCGCTGGGAGATCTGGGAGCGCTGCAATTTGTATTGAGGATTTAGACATAACACACAAAAAAAAAAAGCCCTCCTGGGAGCAGGCAGTTGATCAGCGGGCGCCCCAGCGGAACACAGCAGACAAATAATAAATGACAGCCTTGCGATTAAATCAAACCTTCTACTTTAAGTGTTAAAGTGTCTGACTGTCACTAACAATCTAGTGGTTGTTAAAGCCTCCCGGGGCCTCCAGGAACAGACGCAGTGAGCTGGAAGGTAAAAGCAGGGGGGTGAGCGGCCATGGCAGCCGCAGAGCTATGCTATCTGCAGAAGGGAAGCTGCACTAAGACAGGAATTCGGACAAGCACCAAACCCTGGCTCTGCTTTTTGAGGGACCACAGACCTGGGGCACAGGATCCCCCCAAAAGTCTGCACGAGCCTTAAAGGAGAAAATTTATCTGGGAATGAAACAGGCTGAAGCTTCCCTAATCCCAGTTCTCCAGCACTGAAAACCTGCTTACAGTGGACTTAACAGATCAGAGTGAGATGGATTTCCCAGTGTAAGATCAAGGTTTGGGTAAACGAATGGTCTTGCCTGCTGCTATCTAGGAATTTCAGTTTCCATTCATATGTCTGCATTCAGGATTGAAACCAGAGGGCTCTGTTTCTAGATTCAAAAGGGATAGGTTGAGGTGTGAACAAAAGTCCTGGAGGCAACATGGATTTCATTCACTTAGTCTTCTTGATAAATAGTGTCATACACACTCTGTCTTCCTTTAGTTTCCTTGTTGCCCCAGACTGATCACATCCCAGGGCTGGGTGACAGCTTGGAGAAATCCCAAGGCTTTCTCTTCTAGAGATCAGTGTTCAGAGATAGAGATGAAAGAGGCAAGTAGGTGAGATTAAAATGAGCCCTTTGCCTGTCACCCTCTCTCAAAACACCAAAGCAAGAGCTGAGGCTTAATGAGTTAAGGAGGCACACGGCCAACATTTTGTTCTGATTGGGAACACCTCCCTCCTTTTTGCAATCCTCTCTTCATGCCTTGACCAAGCACAAGCTTCTGTCTTCCTAGGTCTTCTCCCACCCTGTTTTAAAATCCCAGTGCTACATATAATTAAGGTGACTAATGTGAAGGTTTCAAACAATGTTAATCTATCTTCAAAGAAACATTTAGAAAATCCAGGGGGGTTGGATGTTGTGTACCTGCCAACAACAGGAATAAAAATACATTCTTGTAATCCAACTCAGGTAGTGTCAGATTCAATCAAGCCTCTCTCAAAGACCGGAGGATGACAAACCTTTGTTTTGGGCAGGACAAAGCAAAACCATTAAACCTACTGGTAAGATTTCTATACATGATGACTGTATGCATCACTTGCAGATGTTCTTAAAAAAAACCCAAAAGCTAACAAACAGAGAAACAGCCCAGTTCTAAAGTCATGCCTTAGCGAGACAACCAGGAACACAACGCATGACACATGGCAAAGCTGTTCTCCATTCTCACACACATGGTGAAGACTGTTCTCCATTCTCTTCTTCTGCAAGTGTCAGTGTACGTTTCAAAAGGACAAAACCCAAACAAATCTAAGAATGAAGACTAGCAAAAAATGAAGAGAAGCTTGCACAAGGATTCCCATGCCAGTCAACAGCACCTGCGTCCCAGTTCATAACCTTTCCATGCTGCTTTTCACTGACACCTTCAGACCCAATGCAAATTTTGAAGGAAAACCTACTGAAGCCAGTGGGACTTTTCCTGATGATGCTGGGTCTCGACCAGGCTCAGCGTATCTTCCTCCAGAACAAAGTAACAATGGGCAGCTGTTCCCAGCCTGACCCAGCAATGCTTGGGAGCTGGGATCCAGCAGGATCCCTTGTACTCAGGCACAGTGTTAGGAGACGCACTGCTGACAGCAGTTTGCTCCAGCCAACACTCCCAAGAAAACAACCCACCCTTTGACAGACCAGAACACTCAAGTGTTTGCTCAGCAAAATCACTGCCTACACACACCTCTTCATACCCCATGTTCTCTTCTGCGCTGAAGTACTTGCAGAAAACAGGAAAGGTCTTTCCACCTTCTTCCTCCTCATCATCTGCTATTCCCATAATCCATTTTTCTTCTTAGATGCTTTGTAAAACCTGTGTGGAGGCTTATGACTCCCTGAACTGTAGCTACTAGGTTTCACAGGCACCGAAAGGTGGTCCATCTGCCAGGACATGACAGAGAGGCCATGCAGTGGATTCTCCACCCCATACAAGAGCCCTCGGTGCAGCAAGTAGCTGTGAGAAACAGCAGTTCAAGAGAGGGACCTGGAATTCTGTCTTGTTTTTATACAGACTCCCTGAGACCACCCCTATAGTCCGTAATGGTGTGAGATGATACCTGCTCTGCTGCCTTGCAAGAAACTGTCATGCAATTTATGGCATGATCATACCTTGGTACTGCAGCCTGGGAAGAGAGCCATAAATAATCATCTCAGCTCATATATATGAATTTATTCTATTACCAATCCATGTGTGTTCTCTGGCAGAATTAGTCTTTTCTCTGTTAAATCATATAATTTAACAACAGGCCACTGAAAAGAACCCACTGGAAAACACAGCAGCCAATTGGGATTTTCTTCCCCATGTAATGGAAAAAATGATGGGGAACAATGCTGAGCATTCGCTGCCAAGAAGGTAGCATCTACAGAACCACACTTATTTATCTATGTTTCAGTTCATACAAGCTGCTCTATTATAGCCTCCGGGTGGAGAAACATCAATTTTTACACATCACAAGCTAAAGAACAACTGATCTGACAAAATGTCAGAGTAGAACAGTGTCCTCCTGATGCAGAGAAGGCAAAGCACTGCCCTCACCCTTGGACAGGCACCTCAGTTCAAAGGCAGAGAGATGTGCCCAGAAGCACTTGAGGGTAAGGAGAGTGCTGAAGCCCCCCATGAGATCACTATCAGGGTTTAAATATAGGGGCAGGAAATAGGCCTGGCTCCACATTGGGTAAAACCTGAATGAACACCATGGTCTAAAGAGCACAGGTAGGACTGGGCAGCATCACAGCAGAAAGGAGGTCACTGGGTAGAAGCACTGACACTGGAGGGCAACAGCCTCTGAGTGGCTGTAGTGAGGACCCAAGTTTTGGGTAAGGGTCAAGAACTGCACATCAGCTTCATGAACCCATTTAGGAGCTTCAGTTTCTCCTGTGAAGACTGCCAAATTCTGCTTTGTCTGGTGATCCATGACTTACGGCCAAGTGGATCACACGAGGTGGGACTGCATGTACATCAGATGACGACAAAGTCATTATGAATAGAAAAAATGCTCTTCATAAGGAACCTTCCTCCCATTCGTCCCACAAAGAGTTAAGACACCGCTAATTTCTTTAGCCTGTCCTCTTCCGTCTTCCAAGTGCTGGCATAAAATGAGATCCTGAGCTTTGTTTGCTTGATCACACTTCCCCTCCTCCAACCTGTCCTCACCCCCTGCACCTCCCCATCACTTTGCCCCCACTGTCCTTGCTCAGGTGGGGAAGGCAAAAAATAACAGTGACAGCCCCCACGGGAAAGCCAAGAAGCCCTTGCAGAGTGCACTATGAAAATGAACGTGCCTGCTCACTCATCACATTTCGCATTCGTTCTGCCACTCGCTGTCAAATTAAAACGTGGCCAACAACTCATTTCTCCTGCTCTCACAGTTACAAATTAGTCCATTAAGCTGTCTGCAGCAAGCCTTTTTTCCTCTTCCCAGTAATGGCCTCCGAGAATTCCTTCATAATCGCCAAGTCCTCCTGGGATGCCCACCGAAAGCAGATGGAGAAGCTCCCGGGTAATACAAGGCACTTTTTAATGACACAACATGCTGTGGGGCTTTTTTTGTATTTTCTTTTTTTATGTCCCTGTTCTCCCTCCATCATTTTTCCCCCTTCCCTGCTTTTTTCCACCAGGATGATTAGGAATTAAAAGAAATAAATAAAAGAGAAGCAGGGACGGAGGGGCATGGATGCTTCTGTGCAAAGGCTGACAGCCACAGGAAGGGGTGGGGGGGACTCAGCTTCAACTCCCTAATTAAAACCTCCTAATTGAATTATCTTTATTGAAAAATTAGATCTTCCATTGGAAGCGTAGAGATCTGGGAAGACAGACGACCAAGTCCTCCTGTAGATGACTAATCTCTTTCATTTATTGTGTCTCCTCCTCCCCAGGCAGAGGCTGCACAGACGACGACTGTCTCTTCCGCGGGCCAGACCTGTCGCAGAGCGAATCGCTCCTGACAGAACAAGTTGCTTAATGCAGAATCCCCTCTCTTAAGGGATGTTTTGGACAGCCAAAAGGACTTGAGTGTTATTAGCAAGTAAAGGGCTAGTATCTGCTGGGAGTTGTCTTTATTTATTTAAAAGAGCATCTTATAAAGTGAGGCTGCTACAGCAGTCTGTTCATGCAGGTGGTATGGGGAATGGGCTGATGACCCCAGCACTGGGAGGGCACTGTAACCCCAGAAAGCTGCTGTGTATAGAAACATGGCATTTAAAATAAGGCAAACATTTTCTGTACATTGATGATGCACAGAAAAAAATCATAGTGACTAAATACAGCCAGCTGGTATCCATGCTGCCCTTTAAATAATAGCAACTACACACAAATCTTCTCTATCTGTTAACCCAAAGGCTTAGTCCTGGAGATGCTGCTTGAGAGCAGCACTGTTCACTCACAGCTAGTGCAGCAGATGATGATCTTGGTGAACACCTGGACTGGAGCATGGCTGTGCCAAGCTGGGACCTGTTCTGAGCTGGCATGGGCTCCCTTTCCCAACATGGGGCTTAGCAGCCACCGCCTTGCTCACAGCAACGGGCACAATTCTGAGGGACACCACCTTCCAGACGCCATCCTGCACTGAAGAGGCTGGATAGGAGGATGCTTTGCTTTACACAGTTCAGTAAGAAAAATCACTGTTTGGAGATCTAGTAGTGGACTTGGTCCTTACTTTCTAGGATACTGGCCCAAACTGACTCCAGCCTCTATGTTTCATTTGATGCTTACCTGGTAGTCAGAGAGGAAAAGGCTGAATCTGCCTCTTACTCACAAAATCACCTCACAAAATCACAGCCCGCCTTTTCTGGAAGCCTCTGGAGACAGAGGAAAAATTACTGGTGCCTTGGAAGATTCCATCCTATCCCATCTCATCCTTTTACTTCTTCTTAACAAGGAGGAAAAGCTCTTCCTAGTGGAAACTATTAGTCATATGTGCTGGCAATTCTTGTTTACAACAAATGGGTGAAGGGGTACAAAACCCAAATCAATCTTTGCTCATTTATCTTCCTTCCTCTCTCCCCACCAAATCAGGAAATTGTTTTAAAATAGTAAGATGAAAACCTGATTAAATATATACAGTGGGCATTCCTTTACTTTGCTTGCTGGCTTTGCAGCAGGGCGACTCCTATTTACAAATCTCCTTAGTGACTGCATGTGTTAATTTTTCTTGAACATCAAACATTTGACATGGAAGTCAAAATTCCTTTTCTCACTGCAGAATTCCAGGAGCCGTGCCTTTAAGGGAACACTTAGCAGTAAAATGACAGGATTCAGTGACACTACAGTGGTCCCTCTTCAGCCTCCTCCCACATCAAATAGCATTCAGCGCCTGGGCTGCCACCCTGCCGCTCCCCTCCCAGCTCTGCTGTGAGTGACAGCCATGCCGTGCTCACACCATCCTGGGGAACAGCCAAAGGATTCCTGGACCTTATTGCTAGACAGGCTGTGATAAGGCTGTTCTCATGGCTACACACCCCACAGACAGGCAGAAAGAGAAATGAGAAAGAAGGTGGCAACAGAGAGTAGAGTCCTCTCAACACCTTTAAGGAGACGCTGTGTGCTGGAGGGCGAGAGGAGCTTTTTCGTGGCAAGGAGCTGTGTTATGAATATATATTTTGAGTTGGGGAGGGGAAGGAATAAACCAGTTTCCTGGAAGTGAAGAAAAACTGGCTGTCTTTGCAAAGGCTGGGGCCAGCTGGGAAGACAGAGGCGTGATTCAACTTTTTGTTTAAAGAAAACCCACAAAAAGTGGCAGAAATGTCAAAAAAACCACCCAAAACCAGCCCCAACCCCTGAAGCCCTGTACTAGAAGGAAAAACTCAACTTTCTTTAAACACAGGCAAGTCAGTGTGAATTAAAAAGCATCCTTCATATATCATGAATTATTACTTTAGGAAGAAAACAGGCAGGTTTTCTTTGAACAGTAATATACAAATATTCCCACTGGCAGAACAGAAAAGGGAAGAAAGACTTCAAGTACATCACTGCACCCTTGGATTTTGTTACCACTATCTGTTCATTCATGCTCTTTTCACAACATAAAGACTTCCTGATTGTATTCTATTTATAATAAATAACGAGCCAACCTCCCTAGGCTTTTTCAAACCATTCTTTTCTGTTCTTTACAATAAATGCTGTGAAAGGAAAGAAGTAACCTTTTATCTTCCCTATTTACATGTGTACTCTACACAAAGGTAACAGCTAGAAGAAATCAGCTAGTAGCTAGAAATGCCACAGCGCTTAATAGAAGGTGAGGGAAATAGGTACATGTAGGCTTGGATGTGAACAGAAGAGCATCCATCCATGTGGGCTCTGATTTTAGAGCAGGTAATGAGCTAAAAAAGGTTTGGCCAGCACTAAAACTGACTGGATGGCATTTGCAAGGAGGTCTGCTAACTGTTCTCTATTTCTGTTGGACTGTTGGACCAAAATATAATGAGAAGGGACATGTTTTGGAATGCTAGTTTATATTAAAAAAACCCCCTTAAGTCACTGACACATGGGTTATGCAGACGCTCTTTTCAACGTACATACTCAACATGGCACAAAAAATCAAAGTTAACCAGCTGAAGTCTCACACACTTTCTGCACGAGTCAAGTTAACACCTTTGCCATGGCCAAGTGGGAAAGATTTTGGTGCTGCCATTTGTGACAGCAATTCAACTTGCACACATCTCCACAGCCACTGTGCACACCAATCTATTTGCATACACATCTTTTTAACTGGCTCTCTGCTCTGCTTAAAACATCTCCTCGAAATCACCTTGAACTTGCAGTGTAAGTGCACACCCAAGTTCAGTGTTACCATTATAAAAACGTTACAGTACAGTAATGCTTCGGTTAAGCACCAAAACTCCACAGCTTATAATTTTACTTCACTACTTGGGGCAATTTCTGAGAAATACTTCAGTATTTTTTACAGCACGTATACGAGAGACCATATATACTGCTGCTGGCCGCTGGTTTCCATAAATCTTTCAAGACCAATATTTATACGCCCATGAAGGAGTGCTGGCTGCTTATTTTCCATCTCCATAAAAGTGGTCAGATCAATAGTTCTGTGTGTGTTTCTTGGAAACGTGTCACAGCAGCCTCTAAACCCTCTTTCTCCTTTGTCTGAAATTGATTTCTGTAATATGCAAATATTAAGAAAAAGGAAGCTTTAAGTTTCCTCTTAGGATCCTTTGTGAATCCTGCAGAATCCAGACACCACTACGATGGAAAACGAAACCCCTGCCAGCAGTTTGCTGTCTCCCCTGAGCGCCAGGCACGCTGTGATCCTAACACTTCGCTCCAAGCTATGAAATCCTGAAATCTGCATAGTCTTCATTTTGGGATTGTTTCAGCAGAAAGGTAGAACACCGCAGAGATGCCTGCAACCACAGCCCTCTCCTCGGACAACCTGCCGTGCTCTGAACATGACAAAAGAGAGGGAGGGGGATTTGCACGGCTCCTCTACGCCAACGCGAAGATAACACCACTCACTCTCTCACTTTAGATGTTGCTGCACACCCAGTTTTTTAGTTAATATGCAGAATGAGGAAAATTAAAACTTGTGTTCTGGAGTCTTAGTTTGAGAAGGAGCAAAGAGGCGCGCTGTTCACTGGAGCTTTTTGTGAGAGACTTTCCCCCCCCAACTCCCTTTTTCTTTCAGCACAGCTTGAGCCCTGCAGCTTTTATTAAAAAAATAAAAAAGGGAAAAAACCCCAAACCAAGCAATGTACAAAAGTGGGGGGAGCAGAGAAGCTTTAACAAGCTCCAAGTCATAGATTATAAGCCGCTGCTAAAAATTTATGGCTGTTTGGATCTTTGCCACACTGAACAGATTGGCAAGCTGATCAGAATCGCAGCAGGCTGCCTAATGAGTCCCACACAATTTTTCACCCCATATTTTTCCAATAAAAAAGCAGTTAAATACCAACCGCAGCCACAGCAGAGCCTGCCATCTGGCTGCTTTTTTCTCCAGCCATCATTAAAATGGTTCTTGGCAGTTTACACCTCGCTTTTTTCTGTACAGATGTGGAACGAATTTTCTGACAACCCTTGGATGAAACAGGGGGCTTTATTGAGCTTTACAGATTAACTGCCTAACTTCTGGTCCTAATTTTAAGTGTCTTAGCACACCGGAGGCATCATTTCAAGTGAGCTAATTGTACGTATCTGAGCCCACCAACAACATTTGGTTAAGTTAAAGCGAGATTCACAATCAGCATTTCGAGGAGCTGTAGTGTAACCCACGCCGTCATGGTCACCAGCGTCTGGCCCATGCTGTGAGTCCACAGGGATTAACAATAATAACTGTAAGGATGGCGTTTGAAAGTGTCTACAGAGGAAACCAAAGAATTATGTTTTAAACCCATTTATTGCAGCCAAATGACTATGAGCAGCTTTATTTCTTATTCTTTGTTTTTACTGTTATTCCCATGCAGCACTCTGGTTAGCCGGGGAGTAACAGAGCCCAGTATTTGTGGTTACTCCACTGACCCGAGCACAGTGGAATGAAGCTGTAGTGTATCTAGTTAGATATGTTCAAATCATGGGGCAGCTTACTTAAAACAGGCTCAACTTGCCTCTTTGTCAGCAGAGGGAGAAAAATGCTGATCTGGGGACACAGTATTTATGCAGAGAAGAACTATGTTTTACAATCGATTTTTGAAACCAGAAATGCAAAGCAAAGGGCCTTTAGAAACCTAGAAAAATCAAAATACAGCTAAAAAGCACATTTAAAAACTATTTAAGGGCCAAACAGAAGCAGGACAGGCTGGAGATGGATACAACTGGCTGAATGTCTACGGACAGCTTTGATTAATGCAGTCTGCAAGTCTGGGCAATCTGGGGGATGGGAGCAGGAGGGCAGCCAGCTGAAAGCACAGTTAAGATGCTCAGAAAACAGTGTTTCAGTCTTTCCCTAATGACTTGTCAAGACCACAAAAGGAGCAGTGGAAGTGCAGGGACTGGAGCCCAGGTCCTCTGAGGGCAAACTGGAGGTCTGTCAGAGCCCTCTTTCTCTCCAAAAAGATGACAAACAGCAGCAGAACATCAAGGAGGCTTTTTATCATTTTGCTTTCCCTCGCATCCCTAACACAGATTATTACTTATGCCAATCATTTTATAATGACCAGTGGATTTAAAAAATGAATAATTTATAGGAATGTTGATAACATTTATTTGTTTTCAGCAAGGACTTCACAGAATCATAGAAATGAAGCACAGAAAGGGACCATAAAAGGTCATTCTAGACCCCCTGCTCTGAAAGAGATTATGGTGAAGATTATGTGCATAATAATGTAAATGACTCTATAACTGTACTCCAGAATCAACATTCTCATTAAGAAATATATTGCCCTTGTAATCCTACTGGTTGCGCAGATAACCTTCAGAGTGCAAGCTGATGCAACCAGGCTATCCGAGCCTAGAAACAGGCAGAAACAGTGACCCTGAGACAGCACGACTGGGCATCTATTCAGAAACCCACCAAGCACAGGCTGGAAATGAGTACGACTGTCTGACTATGTAACAATGGCTTTAATTAACGTATACCTCTATGGCTGTCCAGAAACACCAGCAGTTTTGAGAGACAGGAACAGCAGAGCAGTCAGGTGAAGCTGAGAGCTGGTGTGATAAAGATAGAAGGACATACTTTTTTTATGCTCTGCTGCTGAAGTCACCCTTAGCCCCCAAACTGTGATGTGTCCTATCCCCATTACTGGAAATGGCTGTGCAAATTGCTGACGAAAAAGAGAAAAAAAATTACCTCCATCTCTTTAGTGGGTGCTGAAAGCTCCAATTTGTCTCCTACTGATCGACCTAAAACACCAGTTCACCCTAAAACCACTGATGCACTTTCAGTGCACAACCCTGCAGCCTGCTGCAAACCTCATGGCAATAATAACAAGAATTGACTTGAGCATCAGCAGTCAGGTCAGACAGTTGTGCGGTTCCAAACCCTGCAATTTGGGCCTGGTGTACAGTGTAGGGTAAAGGACCTTGTTTTGTAACAAAGTAAATTAAAACCCAAGCACATCTGCCAAAGCAACTTTTTGTCGTATTACACTTGTGGTAAATTTTGCTTGTAAGAAGCACTGCTGCAGGAAGAGGTGTTCACATCCACACACACTGCCTTGACATTTGCACTTTTTTATATAAACATTTTTACAATATTCCATTACCACAGAAGGCACCAGCTAATAGCCAAATCCCTAAAGCTGCTAACAATCAAGTCTGGCTCCGAGTTGCCTCTGAATAACTTCCATTTCTTCAATGCTTTTGCACAGCAGGATTGCTAATAAACAACTGGGCAGTAAAACTACAAGACAGCCAGTACTGCCTCTGTCCTCTCCAGTTCAGGGAATTGCTCTAATACAATGTGGAAATACATCCTGTGACCAAGCAGCCTCTGGGAATTCTTACATTTCAGGTCGAGTTGTCTTCATTTGGGTTATTTTGGGATATCCACAAAAGCAAGTCCCAATTCCCTTTCCCTTGCTCTCTACCCCCCACAGTCACACACTCCACCAAGCAAAACATTCTAGCTACTTAAATGTGGTCAGGGAATAAACTTTTTTTCAAGCAGAAAAAAAAAATAGTCTGATCTTAAATGGTTTCCATCCAATCAAATAATTTAGCCCAGAGGCTAAAATGATTTAGCCCTTACAAAAGTCTAACACAATAGTGTTTGCATAACTTACTCGAGCTCTCGCTGTCCCATGGAGAGTTCCCAGCCCATAGAGAAGACACAAATATAATTGGGCATTTGATCCAAGGCTAGTTTTCCTTTTAGTTAGGACTCATTTAAAGTGAAGGTCTGGTAGGTTATCTGTGCACAGCAAACATCTCTTTGTTTCATAGATGCAT
This sequence comes from Psittacus erithacus, assembly GCA_009867235.2. NCBI lineage: Eukaryota > Metazoa > Chordata > Aves > Psittaciformes > Psittacidae > Psittacus > Psittacus erithacus. The sequence goes on along the minus strand of WYDI02131574.1, from coordinate 86,170 downwards.
CGCCAGCTATGTCCTTGGTGCTGCATGAGCATTTTCTAGCCATGGGGCTAATGAAGAGCAGGAGAAAGGGCAGAAACCCTGAATTCAGGAGTCTTTTGTGCCCTGGACACGTCCCTACAGAACATCCTAAAATTCACATTTCAGGGTTTCCACGCTTGGTCGGGCCCTGCAGTGTGTTTTATTTTTATTGCTTATTATTGCTAAGTCAGTGTAACTGACATATTGCCTTTATAGATAATGTTCTTATGGTGAGTCTCAAAACTAGTTTTAGGGTTATTAATGATCCTTTCTTCCCCACTATTTTTAAGCATTTATGGTTTAGATCTGAGATTTTAGCTGTATGCAGAAATACAGTGCAAACTGATCCTAGATTTTTTCTCTTTGATCCCATTAAAAATAAATTCCCTTTATTGCAAAGGCAAAAGAAAATTCAAAGTGAAAAGGTAACAAATGGTTTCGGTGTATTTCCAAGTCATTCATTTTCAGTCAAAAAAGAATAAACCGCATTTTCTTCCTAAGAAATAAGGCTTTGCTGTTGTCATTAAAAAAGGCTCAGCGCTTCAAATCCATGGATGCATGCAGAAAAAAGGAAAGTAAATAAGCAGAGCAGCTCTGGACTCCTGACGGAAGAGCTGGACTAAAAGACAGAATCATACAGCAGCCACTTGGACGTCTTGAGGTTATATAGTTCAAATTCTGCATTTATAGGCATCAGCAGGAATTTTGCCAATGACTTAACTGACTTTTATGCTATAAAGCTAGAATGATCCATTTTGATTAACTGCTCTGACCTCCTGCATATAGCACAGGGCCAAGATTTCATCCCAAATCTGGACAGAAGAGAGATGCACAACATATGAGTCAGCAGGACAAGCACAACAATTTTGATTTTCAAATGGCAAGTCGTGCTGGCAGGGGAAAACAGGCTGGATGATGGACAGCTCTGGATACTGAGAGGTTTCTTGAGTTATTGGGAGATACTTGGCTGTGTCAAGCAAGCTGAGCTAGCTTTCATCTCTTGCTTTTAATTATCTTTACTCTTAGAATTTCCTTGTTGTGCTTGAAGTTGTCCTGGTGTAAGCCTCCTCCCCAGATCTAATCTTTCCGCTTGCGGCAATTGGGGCAGGGTTATTTTGACATGCAAACGAAGAGGACATATGTTGCATGCAAATGAAAGGGCCACAGCTTAGAGCAGACAGACTTTTTTTTCCCCTGCCCCAGGCACTTCTGTTGTTGCTTAACAGGATTTCCTGGGGATCTAGATCAACACTTTCACATTAGGGTCTCTAAACACTGGCTGCCTGTCCAGCCATCCCAGGACAGCTGTGGGAAGCAGGTCAGGCTCCCCTGGGTGCTGGGCAAAGCACAGCCACGATTCCTGCTTTCAGAGGGGGAGGAAATGGGTGCTGGTTGCTTGCAAAGGCTCAGCCCCACCGAGTAGCAAGTTCACCTTCACCAGGCTGACTTCAAAGCCCTGCCTGGGGAAGAGCAGGCCCCAGGCCACCAGCCTGGCCAGCCTCACTTGCTATTTGTTGTTCTCAGGTATTAACACTGGAAAATCGGCTACTGTGGCAGTAACTTCTTAATGTTATTTAACACACGTTATTGTATTCACATTGTAAAGGGCCCACACCCTCTTCTGATTCAAGACCTAGATACAGAGTCATTATGGGGCTATAAACACCACTTTTAAAAGCCTGACTATGTATTGACACAGGTTTTTATACGTGTGGAACAGACTCTCAAAACCACTTTCAAACACTGTGATGATGTTTTACACTGGGCTCATGTGTCCCCAGGATGGCATTAATTGAAATAGTGCCGTGAAAGCAAAGGGAAACATATGAAACAGCAAGATCTGTGCAAAATAATTCTGCTTCAGAGATAAGAAATCCAAGGCAATTTGCACAGGAGGCCAGATTCTGCGCTTGATCCTTCATCTTTGCTTGCCAAGTTTGTAACAGTCATCCAAGACTGACTGTTACCAAGGGCAGCATTCGAGAACTTGCCTTTGCTACTAAGAAAAGTGCTTAAATTTCAAAATACCCAAAAGATAAGCACCCATCCCCAGACAAAAGTACTGGCAATCACACTGCAGGGCTTAAATACGTGAATATTCAGGAAAAAAAGAAAAAGAGAGAGAGAAAAAAAAAAGCTGGCCTCATAACACTTGGCACAAATCACACCATTCATTGCAAGAAATCACTTCTGGCCAGCCTATCCCCATGGGGTTAGAGGGCTGTCAGCAAACACAACCAGAATGAACTTGCAGGTCCCTCCCTTTGGCGGCTCTGCTCCAGCTGGGATGGGACCGCTGACTGTTGGGGCTTGGCTTTTCCAGGATAAACTAATTACATCAACATACTTGCCCACCCCTCTAAAGGAGACGGATCTGGAACAGAAGCAGAGGAAGAAAGTCTTACAGATGGTACTGCCACTCGGCAGCTTACAAGGCTTTGGTGCCCTCCTGACCTTGGTGCTCTCCCCAGAGAGCAGCCCCACAGGCACATGCAAGAGCAAGTCAGATGGGGTCAACAGATGGCTGAGAATATGGTGCACATTAACACGCATTCTTCATGGGCCTGTCTCCGGCCCAGAAATAAGCAGGAGAGGGATTTGGCCCCGGTACATTCAGCAAAACCATGGTCAGACTGCGCTGAAACCTCTACTGGCATCCATGAGGTAGACAAGCACTTGCTGCCAGAGCTAAATATTTCATTCTTAATGCACCATGGCTTTGCTTTTGTCGTTTTGAGAGAGGCATGTTAAATTCTCTTCCAATGTGTTAGGATAAATTCTGGTGCATGACTTGCGTTCAAATGGATGCTGTGGTGTTGCACATGTCAAACTGTGCATATGGGCAAACTAATCATCAGATGATTTGCCTTGACGCCTCTCTAAAAAGACATCATTGTCCCTCTAAGTTTGATTCCTCCTAAATAATCAATCAATCAATCAATCAATCAATCAGCTAATCTGCTCCAACGCTCCCCCCACCCCTTTATGTTTTCAATTCAAAGTATAAAAGGCAAGTGCAGACAGATTTACATGACATTCCAGAGGCGAGAGGCGGCAATGGGTATTTTTAAACTGATCTTATCAGGTGCCCTTTAAGTATACTTGGGGTTTCTGCTGATCTTGACTGCTATGCAGTTCTGAGCATTCACTTTTTCTCCTGATGGAAAACATGTCTTTATGGGTTGCCTTTTGGGAAATTTCTCATATAGAATATCCAGCAAATTACTTAGGAAATAGTCTTTTCCTTTCAAAAGCTTACCTGTGCAACCACGAGGACTGTGTTCTCCTGAAACCTTTAGAATGTGCAAACAGATCCTTTGAGGAGTATTCTGACTTGGCTGGATCTGATGCAACTTTTGCAGGGATAGCAAAAGGCATCTGTCTCACACGAGGCTAAGCCCCTGCCAAATTTCACATCCTTGCTCCAAAATATGGAAGTGTGCAAGCTTCTTATCAAATTACTTGCAAGTGCTTATAGGATGACCAAACCAATTTATTTCCCTCCCATCTTATTTTTTTGAGGGAGCCAAATCTTTTTGTTTGAACTTTCAAAGAAAAGGAAATCAGCTGCAGGCAGACATATGACATGGAAAATTTCAGCTCCAACAGCTTAAGTTTGGCAAAGCTACAAGCAATTGACAGCAGTCCTGCAAGGGGAAGTGCCAGACAATCCCAGAGCTGGGAAGGGCTTCCAGCTCCACCTGCAGCCTGGCCAGGACTGCATGGGTATTGAGTCAGGTCCATGCCCTCTCCCAAGCAGCTATTCTTAAGGAGTCAGGAGAAGTGATTTGTGGTATGTATTGTAAGTGAATTGCTAACAACGTGGAGGCTGGAGTGGAAGAAGGCACAGCCATACAGCTGGGGAACTTTATAGTAGTGGAAGATGAATCCACCACAGCTACTCTGTACAACATGAGACTTACCCATTATTCGTATTTGGAATCTGCTTTAGACAGTTCAGGTGACACTTGCTGCAATACATTTTTTACATGCATTAAATTGTATCATCAATCAAAAGAAAATGGAAATTCCTCAAACTGCAAAATAATAAGTCAAGACCTTGACAAGATAAAAATCAAACAAAGAAAAAGAATTAGACCACCACAAAACAGAGCAGCCACTGGAAAGGCACAACACTTCCCCCAAGCCAAAGCCTTACTCACATATATTGTATAACACATTCTTTCAGGAATTAGCCAAAGATTTTGTTTTTAATTGAACACAATCAAGCTTATCATTAAATTTTACCCATCTGTAAGTGGCAAGGATGTATTTGTCAGCATAAAGCATTAGTGATCACAATGATCTCTGTTTTTTAAATGAGAAGTGGATTAAGACTGGCACTGCAGGTAAGACGCATTCAAATCTCCACAGGGTTATTAATTCCTGGGAGCACTGAAGCAATGCCACACTCACTCATTTCTCCCACATCACTCCCAAATATCCTTTCTGTGACACAAACATTGCACTGGAGCTAGGAGAGCCACTGGTACTTTAAAAGCAACAGCCAGCAACCTCAGTCATTTCAAGTGAAGATCTAGTTGCACTGGGGTCTGCAAGAATTTTGTTGTCAATTCTAATGCATCAGTATCTCACCTTTGGTACCATTTTTCCCTAATAAAACAAGGATGATCACACTTGCTGATCTGTTAGAGTGGGACAAGGACAAGTTAATGTGCGCTCCGCATTCTGAATGTGTAGCATAATAAGTGCATGAATTATTTATGTGTATAAATTTAAACTCTTTGATTGAAATGTAACACTGGTTGATTAGAAAGAAACTTCCTCCATCTTTGATACTTAGGGGCTCTGCCAGAGCAGCTTTAAACAGTGTGGGCTCCCTGGATGCATGTTTCCATCCCCTCCTCAGCACTAGCGCTAGTATTCATGAAGTAACACAGAAATCCAGAGCAGACCCAGCCAGAGAGAAGCCATACACAAGTATCCCTAAATCCCCAATTTTTCAGCTAGATGAGTTTACTGGACCAGCTCACTAGACACATACGAGTGGTGGTAGTGCCAGGGGAAGGGGTGGCCACAGCAGCACAAGCTTAGACCAGCCTCAGTTGTCATCAAACCTCACACCAGGTTAAACATCAGTCACTATTAAATCTAACTCCTCCTAGAAATGTTCTCCCTGAAAACACATATCTATATTTTAAGGTATCTCTCCCAGAAGTGCAGCAGCTTGAGAGGCCTGTTAGTGGTATCCTGCATGTAATGTTTAAACCACCTCATTTAATAGGCTGAGAAAGTTGGGGCTGTTCAGCCTGGAGAAGGCTGCTTGGAGACCTCATAGCAGCCTTCCAGTATCTCAAGGGGGGCTATAGGGATGTTGGGGAGGGATTCGTTAGGGACTGTAGTGACAGGAGAAGGGGTAACAGGTTCAAACTTAAACGAGGGAAGTTTAGATTGGATATAAGGAAGAAATTCTTTACTGTGAGGGTGGTGAGGCACTGGAATGGGTTGCCCAAGGAAGTTGTGAATGCTCCATCCCTGGCGGTGTTCAAGGACAGAGCCTTGGGTGGCATGGTTTAGTGGGAGGTGTCCCTGCCCATGGCAGGGGGGTTGGAACTGGATGGTCTTAAGGTCCTTTCCAACCCAAACCATTCTATGATTCTATGATTTTAATAATCTGCGAAAAAGGAAAAAGTCCCAGACAATGACGTGACAGTGATTTGTCATCAGGGGGTCCCAAAGGTAGAGCTGCAAGAATAAGAAATGTGTATTGAGAAAACAAAACTGACAATACTCTGTGTAGATAAGGCCACTCAGTCAAATGTATTCTCCTCTTGCTGATGTGGGTTTAAGTCAGAGATTTAAATGCTCTTTTCTCCAGTAACCAGGTAGGTATCAACTAAAATACAGCTTTCTGTAAGAAAAGCATAACTCCTAATCTGAAAAACTGACCTCTCACTACCCCTTCTCTTCATCATGATCAACCAGTGCTCTCAGTTATTGGGTAAAAAGTTTTCCAGCAACTTCAGTTGCTGTTGATACAATTTATGTCTGTGGTACAGCACTAAACTGAGTTCCCATCCCTGATGTCAGAGCAGCATGCTCAGTGAAGGAATGCGTGCAGTTCTGTCATCTTGCTCATTCTAGTTGCAGATGTTGAGTGGGGAGTTTGTATACAATATGAAATGGGGTAAGAGAACATCTATTATTAATTCAGTTGCATGAAGCAATTAATTTCTGGGTTATTGACTCACCATCTACTCAGGAATTCTAAAACCCCACAGCAGAAAAATCCTGTCCTGAGTTGGGCTGAAGGCACTTACATTGTCGGCAGTGTCTCCAAAGCCCAAGGCCAAGACCTGCAGGAGTTCGCAGTGAGTCTCGTGTTATGGACCAGTACAAATCCCACCATGTTTACTCCAGTAGATCTTCATGACCACCCTAGCGGAGATCACCCCATCACTCCTCTGCTTAGTTTACAACTGCCCTCATTAGGCTCAATGCATATCTACTCCAGGTTCACATAGCCCATGATTTACACTGAGCAGAAACACCACACTTGGTTCATCTTTCATTTCCAAAACACATTTGCTCACTGTTTTGCTCACAAAGGGTGGCCTTTGTGCACAGGCACACCAGGCTGGACTTTTAACACATGTGAAGTCTTTCAGAGCAGGTGTAGAACAGCACTGACACCACTTGGAGCTGCTGGTGTGGATGTGGCAGAGGAAGGTGAAGAGAAAATACTCATTTTTGAAATCATTTTCAATCAAATGACAGCTTTCACACTTCCCTTGCTCCAAGGTAAGACATGCTGGCTTCTCTTCACCTAAGGCAGCCTTCCCTCCTAGCCATTATCAATAATCACTGTTCCAGCAGCCTGATGCATATGGTGGCTGGCTTTGCCACATGAAGTCTCTCTCTGCTGGAAGAGGCATTAATTATAAGCAGGCAAGAAGAAACTTCTGCAGCATTGATAGCTGCTCTGCTGGGTGCTTTTCCTTGTACTAAGCTTGTTTTCATTAACTTTCCAAATAAATGATAAAAGGCACAGGCATGGGCAACAGAAAGACAAAACCATAATCAATGGAGTAGCTGGCAGGCTTCCTATATGTATATGAGGAGCACTGTTTAGATCTCTGCAAGTGCATGCATACACAGGCTTTCCTGCCGAGCAGTTTAACTAATCCAACCATGAGTATAAAATAGTGAGCTCCAATTGCCTACCTTCTCGGTACTGCTGTTTCAAGCTAAACCCAAACTCATTTAGGGTAGGAAGTTTTGTGTTCTACCTATAAACTTAGATAAAAATGAGTCAACAAAGGGGCGAATCAATGGCACCCTGTTCTTACCAAGATGCAATGATAAGAGCACTCAAGATTTTAATATGAAGTATTGATGACTGCTATATTGATGATTATGTTGATTAAAGTGATGGTTGTTGATTGTGTTGATAATTATCACATCTTAAATACACGTAGGTGTTAGGAGCCTGGGCCAGAAAAGAGACTTCCCTCCAAGTGCTGCCCAAGCATCAAGAATATGTGAGAAACATTGTGCTTCAGAGATTCCCATATTAAGTTTTAAAGGAGTCCCGTGCTCAAGCAGGAGTCACAGCTTCCACTGGCAACTGCGGACGAACCTTCCAGACCTTTTAGATACATTAAAAAGGAGCCTGAAAAGCACCATCAGCAGAAACATTGAAAGGCAGATTAAAACCTCTACCCCTAATTCAATGTGTTGTTCTGAATGATGATTTTGAAGAACAATCACATTATTTTCTGGAGCCTGACTCATGATTTTAAAGCATTTAGGGTTTGCCAAACTGTTGGTATAAACCTGGAACCATGCCACTGACGCCACTGAAACTGCACCAATGTAAAAATGGCATCAGGGGGAACAGAAACAGGCTGGGAGAGTTGGACAGCTGTGACCACTAACACAGGCTGCGCATTAGGCAAGATCAAAGACTAATTTTTACAAAACATCTTGGCTTGTTTTTTATTTTACTGAATTAGGGTAAAACATGGCCCACATTTAGTCTCAGTAGCTTGATGGGCTAAAAATTCCTCTCTGACTTTTAGACATAGCATAATACCGATGGGTATTCAGCGAGCTGTTCTTTTGAGAGGTATTTCTCCTGTTAGGAGGCTTCACTCACTCGAAATACAAGATTATCTTTCCTCCCAACTGCATGACTGTGGTGAGGATGCCGCAGCAGATAAACACAACCTTCTGGTCTGAAGTCCCACCCCACTCCCAGACTTCATTACTCAGAAACATCCCCATCCTCTTGGCAAGGGGAACAGAGACCAACAGGAATGCCTCTAAAGGTTAAACACATGAACCTTTTGTCATGGTAAAAAATGAGAAAAGGGAGAGGGAAAAAAAGAGCGCAGGCAGAGGAGAGCATTACAAATCAGCCAACTGACTGCTCAGCAGAAACAGAGGGCAAAGGGTGGGTGCACCATTATGGGGCAGGGAACACACTACCCAGAACCACTGCCCAGCCCAGCCTCTGCCGGGAAAACAACCATCATAATCGAAAACCCTCAGAGCTGCAATTTTTAGGCACAGAATCTGTATCAGGAAATGCTAGATCTTGGCAGCAAGCACGTTACTGATACGAATGATAAAACAGCAGGGTTATATGAACATGTCTATCTCTGAGGCCACAAGAAAAGAAAAGCTAGAATCTCCAAGGCCCTTTTTGGAGAAGAATCATAAAAGCTACAGACTGCATTTCCCAGGTATTTTGTATTGTGATTAAATCTGTTTCTAGCATTACACCTTTAAGGAAGATCAAAGGTAGGCAGCAAGGGAAGGAGGTGCATGCTGACTTCCACTAATTGAAGCAAGCTGAAGCCTCCAGCACCTTCTGGGTTCTCCCAGGTTTCCCTCTCTATCTCAGCATTTCCTCTGTCCTCCCCTGTGGCCTCCCTCCCTGCCCCAGACTTTGTAAAAGTGAGTGCATCCAGATGACTGACACAACAGAAGCCTTTTATAGCTGCCTAGGTACAGGAACAGGAATAAAACCATCCTAAATCTCAGTATAATCACTGGCAGAAACTTGCTGCAGTTCTTTCATTGTTTCATGTCTGTGCCTCATTTTTTCCACGTCTAAGAAAGGACATCTAGGTTTAGGAGCCATTAACAATGTATGTGTGTCAATAGCAGCAACAGCAAAACATTGCATGCAACTCCTCCAGCAGCCAAACCTACCAAAGCAAAGCCATACTAGAAAACAACTAGTTTCTCAGCTCAACTGTATGTGCAGCAGGGGTTTTTGCCAATCTCCTCCTACCCCAGACCAACTTAAGCTGCTAGAACCGGTAGCATAAAGATAACCATGGCATCCCACATGGGACTTCGTAATAACCTGACTGACTCAAGCATGATAACGCTGAGAGCATCGTGGATTCTGCACTCAGCTAAACAACCATACTTGGATACCTCTTTTCTTACCATTTACCTTCTCCTGTGTCTCTGCTTCCTTCTCTCATGCATCTGTACTTTGATTATAAGATCTCAGGAAACTCCCGAGAGGCACAGGCTTCCCTGGAGAGACTGCAAGTAAGGGTCTACTCTAGCCTTTATGGAGGCTACAGTTTCCATCCACTCATCCCACTGATCATCTATATTAGCAAGGAAGAGAGTTCCTTGTAAATGCCTCCAAGGGTCAAGCACAACTTTCCCTTTGATGCTTAATAAAGTTTTGAAATCAAACCCACTATGTAAATGTCGCTCTTATTATCAGGGAGGTGTGCTCTGGTTTTCTTCCAGGAGAGCTCAGCTGCTGGAAGTGGCTGGTATTAGAAGCAGGTCTTGGATGCTCGGCATTCAGCTTTGCAGGGGGAAGACTGACAGAAGAGCTTGGCACACAGCAATGAAAGAGGATGCAATCTGATTTGGCAAATTAGCCCCTGGGATGATGCAGTTGCCATATGTACCTAGGTGCCAAATTTCAAATGGAGCAGAGTGACCTGACCCTGACCTTTGGCTCAGAGTGCCAAATTCCCTCTCCAGGGAGCCTCTCTAGCCTGAAGCATGTTTCAAAGCTGTGAAGAGAATAAACGTATTCACCCGGGGGATATTTACAGCAGAACATTTGTTTTCACTTATGCTGAAATCTAAGGAGAGTTTTGGTAGAGTCCCTGCATATCATTCATTCCAACAACAGGTTTTGCAACTCTTATGCAGGTGTCTGAGGCCTGTGCAAGTCTCTCTGGCTGACCACAAGTATCTGATGAACTCTCTGTTCTAGTCAGTAATCTGCCCAATTTAGGCTTTTTCAAAAAGAAGGAACCATCATCTTCTTTCTCACTGCTTACTAAAGACACCATGGTACAAGATAATGAGCCTGTCAGTTACAAACCTTTGCTGCTTTTAATAAATATACTCAAGAAGCTTGCAAGTGGTACTGTAAATAATTTAACCTACACTTTCCAGAAGCTGAATGTTTTATTTTGTTCTTAAATCCTTGCATTGCAAACCAGTTGTTTGCTTGCCAATTACAAACAATTGCTTAATGGGGTCATCAGACAGCAAGTTAGACAGGTTTGACAGAAGAATGAATGTTAACTAGAGGCAACAGACAGAGCTTTCTGAGCTTCAGACTAGTATTATGATACCCAAAATAGAGGAACAGTAAAGAAAGATAAGAGAAGGCAAGTAAAGGTTTAAAGACATGCAAACTAGTTCAAATAGTTCTACAACACAAAACAGCTTTGGATCTTTGTAGTCTAGTTCAGTAATTAAATGCCACTTATGCTCAAAAGGCAACCTCCATGTGGACATGCTTTTACTCGGCTTTATTATTTTAGATGACTTGTGTTAGTTTTCCTAAGTACCCTGGTAGACACAAAGCCAGGCATGACGTCAAACACACACCTGCTCTTCTGGAAAGCAGCATCAGGCCTAGAAAAACCTGCTTTCCTTTTTCCACCCCACTCAAATATCGATGGTTTGAAAACTTACCCAAACACTTTCTTCAGATTCAGGTTGTATTTGAAAGAGATTGCAGAAGTATTCAGGGAAAAGTTGAGAGAACTGAATGCAGCACTATGGGCTATGAAGTAGGCTTTGAGCAAGGCAGCAGTATAGATAAACCAGGCTTCCATTTAGTCAGCTAGCAGAAATACATCTTTATTTTAAGGAACTGAGTCACTTCTGAAATGCATCACTTGTTTAAATGACAGGAAATAAAGGTTTACAATCAGGGACAAGCTCGGCAAACCTTGTTAGGAAAAAACAATGGCTTGTATGATCTGCAGAACATGAGCTCTGAAAGGCTGATACATCCCTAAAAGCAGCAGCAAAAGTGGAGAGAAGGCTTTGCTAAACTATGTTTCTATCCAAGTTTCACATACAGAACATCTGTTTGCACCCTAAAACATATACAAGAATTTGATAAACACTTTCTTCTCACTTTAGGATGGCTCTTTGGCTCACACAAAATTTAACACTTTTCATATAGTCTCACCCATTTTGAGTGCCATACAACCAGGCATGAAAAAAATAAATGCTTAAAGACACAAAGTAAAGCATTTAAAAAATTTGGGGGAAAAAAACCTGGGGGTTATCCACACAACCTGAATGTAGCTCTCCTTTGCATGCATGTTTTAGTTGTGCAGTAAACCCCTTTCTGTTTTCAAAACTGGCACCCTCGTTTCCTCAGCAACCCCATCACAGGCTCTGGTTCCCCTATCAGCACATCAGACCCACACCTCCACCATGCAGCATCTGCCATCTTCCTCCCCGCTGCTGGGTGCCAACAGGAAAAGCTGTAAGTGTAAACGGGATGTGCTTTTGCCATCTACCATCTTCTCTGCTCCAGAACTTTGCTGGCAGCAAGGAGGAGATGTAAGTGGATGAACATCCTGTGCTGAAGTCTTTCGACTGAAATCCATCCAAATTATTCAGTCTGAAGAAAGATTCTCAGCAAAGAAATTCTCACTGACAAAGTCTGTCCAGACTGTAAGCGCAATAAAGCAAAGCCTCACATACCAAATGTAAAACAACCTTAACATCTGGTTTTCCTTCCTGTCCTGTTTACAGGAGGGTGGGAAAGACCTCTATGTTTTGTGACTTTGAGAATGAAGAGAACACACCTCTCAAGATCTGCCCATATAAACAAGGACAAGTTGTGTATTCAGGATGACAGTAGCGCTTGTCAGTAAAGAAGCTTCTAGCAGAGAATGAAGTCTCTGCACATGACAGAGACAAATCTCATTTCAAGGGAAAAAACAGTGCTGAGATGGGACAAGATTTTTCATAGTCATCTTGCCTTTAGAAAATAACCCTGAACCTAGCCTTACGAAAACACACTGAGACAAAAGCATCCTCTGCCTTGCCTTGGCAGCTTCAGAAGAAAGCTAAGAATAAATCATAGGGACAAACAAAATCCTCACAAAAATCCCCTCGTTGCATGACACAGACTGGAGCAGAGGATGCACTGAAACAGTGACTCATGAGCAATACCTCTGAACCTGCTATTGTAAACATCATTTCCCAATACCTTCCCATTCCTAACAGCAGGCTAAAGCAGCAATTTAAGAAGTGGGAGTGCTCTGCAAGCCTTCCCTGACTGTAACAGACCCACATCCAGCTATTTACTAGGTAATCCAATTACTCTGATGTGACCTTACTCCATGCATTTATGTCTTGTCAGACTATCAACCGGGTGTTTTTCGTATGATGCAAACCTCTGTTCCTCTAATAACAGAGGTTATTACAAAACACAGCCACTGCAAAACATTGCATCTCCTTTGCACCTCCCCTTCTCTCATCATTTCCCAGTTGTTCGGAGAGCAATTACACCCCCAGCCGCAAAGGAGAACAGATTGAGACCAGTCTCCTGCACCCACTTTTTGGGCCATGCTTTGTTCCAGGCCTCCCCTCACACCCGGGAGGAGCTTCCCACTGACATCTACAGAGCTGCCCCATTATTCTTCTCAAGATTTTCCTTTATGGCAATGCCCCTGATGGCAGTGAGGCCTCTCAGGTATGATGAGGCCACTGCTTACCATGTTGGCTTATGGGACCCCTTTAGAGCCCATGAATACTCTCTCTTCCTTTTCCCTTGGAACACGAACTCCCTACAGTGCTGACAGCCTTTTCATGAGGTACGTAGCTCAGTGTGGACATGGTCCTTAGCCAGAGCTTCTGGGGCCTTTGATACAGTAAGTAATACTGGTATGATTTCCAGCATCACAAAACAGCTTTCTTTGGAAATCAATGACAAAGTTGCAAGACTGACTATCAAAGCATCTAATCCACAGCCTCTTCTGCAACGAGGGTTCAGAAATCTGCAAATAGACCCACAAACAAAACTTAGAAGAACTTGGATTCCTAGCTAACGTGTGAGGCAAATCCCAGTTTATACTCCATTTGAAACAGGCTCTTTCAAGGAGCATGGGGCTTTTGCTTGGAAATATGCCAAAGGAGGACCTTGGCCTGTATCCACTGACTTCTGATGACAGAGATTAGATAACAAGTGAATGGAAGTGCTTTCAGCAGTGATGGTGTGTGCTGAGAGACATAATGAAGAATATCATGGCAATACTCAGCATATCGAATTCTCTGGAGAGATTACCCAGTGAGAAAAAAAGGCTTTGGTATGCCCCTGTTCATTGCACTGACTTTCCTGAAGTAAAAAACACTTCCCATCTTTCTCCTGCTCTGAAAAACACTATAGGCCCTGCAGACTCTTGAAGAAACCCACAGTTCTTGATGCTCAAGGGTCACTTCTGAACACCCTTTATTTCCTTCTCTTCAATGCTGTTCACACTACACTACGACACAGTGTTTGATAAAATAAGACCCAAAAGCTACGGCACAGGAGAAGGTGTAGAAATGGGCACACCTATGACCATGTGAAAAGGGTAAATAAACTTCAAACCAGTAAGGGAGTTTCTAAAAGCAAAGGGTCACAGTAGCCTGCCTAGAGGTTCATGAAGCAAGGGCTCAAGGCTAGATTGCTCACTAAAACAATCAGCTTTTCTTGGTTTTTTGGGGCACTGTTAGGCAACAAAGCCCACAAAAATCAGTGCAGGCGCCAAAATTCTGGGGGACGGACACTTTTCCAGCCTGTGCTTCCCAAAACACTTGAGCTTTTCTGATACCATGTAAGTAAATCAGCAATCAGTGCTGCTTAATACCCCAATGAAGCCTGCAAACCAGGAAATTCTGCTGTATTAGTGAGAAACAGGTATCTAAGGCAGGGTTCACTTTGAATAGACACACCTGCGTATGTGAAATACAAAGCTGTGGAAAATGTAAGAGGCTTGTTTCATTAGCTAAAGCCTTTGATCACTTACAGGTAGAAGGAAAGCCATAGTGCTTGTATTAACTCACACAGAGATTTTGTCATGCTTCTGACTAAGCCTGCCTGGTTTTACACTCCTCTCTTCTAACTGAACACAAACGAGATCACACCTTTGGGCCTGCAATTATTTCTAATTGTATAATTTTACACCTTTCACCTTGCTGTGTCTTAATGTCTCTCTTCCAACCTTTGCCTGGGTCAAAGATGTGTACAAACCTCTGCCCATGAGAAAACCCATCTCAGGTGGCTTCAACAGAAGCAGAAACTACTGTCCACCTCCTCTGTGCCTGGTGGTGCTGCTGGACACAGGGTCTGCTACAAGCTGGACATCATTCAAGCCACAGGCACCAGCCAGGTACAGAGCCCAAAGCTAGGCTCCTGCTGCGTGTCTCCTTCACCCTGTGCAGGCAGAGGCAGCTGCTACAGGGAATGGCTCTTCCCTGTGTGAAGCTTTTCCAAGCCCTGGAAGCATCATAGCTGTCTCTGTGAGCAGCTGATTTGCACAGGGACCCCAGTAATCACATCACGGTGGTGGCTTCACTGCTATCCCTCCACCACTGTATGAAAGGCACCGGGTGAGGATTACCCAGAACGATTTAATCATGTGCAAAAACTGCTGCAAAGCTGTATAGGGTTTGAAGGTTGTTGCTCTTTGGATAGGAAGGGGGGAAAAGAGAAGGAATTAGACATGGAGTGAGCTGTCTGAGGCTGACCCGTGATCGCAAGGAAGCACAGTCACACACACGAGCCAAAGATTAAGGACTGATACATATGAAGCCGTTTTGTTCTAAGGATTTGCTTTTCATGACTTGTCACCTGGAACAGGGTCAGTGTGACCCCCTTTGTCTCCTGTACTCCCAGTGCCACAAGAGACGACTGTTCATTTCCTGCACCCAATTTCTCCATCAAATCAAAAGGCTGCTTTGCCACTATTTACCTATACTTTTGTGTTAAAAGACCATGGCGGCCTAAAGGGAAGTTAGGTGTATTCTTGCTGGTACGAGCTGAAGTCCTGGTCATATTAAACAGTTTTATTACTGCCTCTGAACATGCCAGATTTTCACCCATGAGAATACAGTGTCTGGAGAACAGAAGGTAACAAAGTCCGAGGAAAAACTACACATTATCTTTTGAACCACCCTGTCTGGGATATTTTGCCCTCCTTGATTCCATTAAAAAGTCTCTGTGCCTTGCAAAATATCTGTAGAGGAAAACAAACCGCCACAGAGAATAATTCACTTAGTATTAACTTTCATCAGGCCCAATGAGAGCTCATCAATGCAGCTAAAGCCGGTTGATTTAAGGACTCCCCGAAACACGTCTCGCACAGGAATTACAATCCATGTGGCATTGGCTTGTTTTTGTTTTTATTTCAATTTTATTTCTGGATTCTACTTTGCTTTGTAAGTTGTTTTTCTTGCATGACAAGCAATATCCAATTATTCATGCACTGCCTTTTTTGTTTTGTTTTAAGTTGACATTTTGCCCAAGTTTGAGACCACAAGATGCTTGCTACAGCGGTTCTGGCTTCAACCAGGTCTCTCGTACTGCTGGCTCTTAAAAATTAGTACATATTAAACCTAATACACATAAAAACATGGCACGCAGTGAGTGACATCAGCCACAACCTCCCCTCCGCATGCATGTGTGTATTTGCTCCATCTATGCACAGTGGTGTTTTCAACCTGAAAACAATGCATTCAAGGAAAAAATATGGGTTTGTGTGATGGGATTTCCAATGGAGCCTTAAGGACTTTGGTACCCCCAGACTATAAAGAAAGTCCAGAGAACAGAATGCTTAACATCTCCAGCCTCCTTTGAATTCCCAGCCTTACTGAACCAAGAATAAAGAAAGCCTGGCCCATAAGCAGGAATCCACTAATTAAAGAGAAATGGGGCTTATTTGTCTTGGTTTCTGAAGTCACAGCTCTCCACTTCTGAAAACACAAGTTTCTCACCAGTTCTTTTCCGCCCTAGGGCTGTGACCTAAGCAGCTTAAATGATACACAGATTTTGGTCAAAATCTGGTCCTTATTTACTGGACTTCAAATGTGCAAGCAATTACTGAATAGGTCTCGTTTATTGAATAAAAGTATTTAGGCATTATGTTTACAAAGGCCTAGAAACATTAAAATCTAGTGAAAAACAATTATTTTTACAGAATACATCTGCAAGCAATATGAAGCCATTTTGTTTTTGTAAATTTCTCCGTAATAGACTTATTGCTGATGTGGAAAATGTTCACATTGCAGCAGTGAATTATTTTGAAATGCCAAACTTAATAAAGGAGAAATTATTGCAAATAATATCACAACCCTGAAGGAAAAAAAGTAAAAACCAAAAAGCCCAAAAAGCCAAAATACCAGTGGTTTCCTGCCCAGTCAATCCTCTCCAGATTGGCAGACCTCTTCAGACTAATCAGGAAGAGTTAGACAAATAGTTACTTTATTATGGAGGCTGTCAAATAAATCAGAATCTGGCGAGCAACTGTTTCTGAGCCCTGCAGCCTGCCTGGCTTCTCCTCCTGTAAAACCAAAGCACTTCCAGCAGAGCCATGGATGTGTGGATTTGTCTGCACAGCAACATGTAGGCTTCAGGCCTCTAAACAAAACTTCTTCTCAATTTGGGCCAGCATTTTTCTTGGCTTCCCCAGGTTTTGTTGTGGAACATGGCTGAGAGAAGAAATGTTTTCTAAGCAATTAATTCAAGTCACTGCTGTTATTTTAATGGAGAGCTCTGAAGCTCAGCTCACAAAGGGTAATGAGAAAATAATGTTTCAAACAACATCACGAGAGGAATTAGGCCACAGACTTGAACTGCATTATTCGATTCTCGCCGCAGAGTTATTTTGCCCCTCAAATGTCTCTCTTTGCAGTGGCATGATGAATGGGAATTTTGCCTAAGGTACAAGCCTGAGACACAGCCACAACTGAAGGTCCCAGAACAGTGAGTTTCAGCAACCAGCCACAAGAAATAGTTGCTTCTGCCACTACATCCCGGACTCCAAACAAGCTCCTAATGCCTGTAGGCTTTGTAGGTTTAGGAATGAGTGAAAACAGAGGTCTCGTTTTAGCAGGGCACTAGGGCACACTTAATCCCCTGTCTCACAGCACTTCAGCATGTATTTAAACCAATGCAGAGGAGACTTAGGTACATAATCAGACTTTAGCACTGCTCAGTCATTATCCTGAATAGAGGGAAAAAAAGAGTGCTTCTCCTCCAACCTCCACTGATGCAGGTCCCTGCTACTATCTGTGCATCCTGGCCTGTATCAGCAATAGTGTGGCAAGTAAGCTCAGGGCAGTGATCATCCCCCTGTACTCAGCACTGGTGAGGCCACACCTTGAATATTCAGTTCTGGGCCCCTCACTACAAGAGGCACATGGAGGTGCTGGAGTGTGTCCAAAGAAGAGCAACAAAGCTGGTGAAGGATCCGAGAATAAGCCTGAGGAGGAATGGCTGAGGAAAGAGGAGTTATTTAGCCTGCAGAAAAGGAGGCGCAGGGGGGACCTTATAGCCTTCTACAACTATCTGAAAGGAGGTTATGTCTCTTCTCCCAAGTAACAAGCAATAGGACAATAGGAAAGGGACTCAAGTTGTGCCAGAGGAGGTTTAGACTGGATATTTGGAAAAATTTCTTCACCAAAAGGGCTGCCCAGAGGATTGGTTGAGTCATCATCCCTGAAGGTATTCAAAAGATGTGTAGATGTGGTGCTCAGGAATATGGTTTAGTGGTGGACTTGGCAGTGCTGGATTAAGGGTTGGACTTGATGATCTTAAAGATCTTTTCCAACCTAAGCAATTCCATGATTCTATGACTGTTTTGACTAAACACAGAAATGCACACCAAGAAGCCATCGCTGCTGTCACTTCTTCCAACCCTGCTCTTCCTTCCTGGAGCCACCTTTTAATTTGTTGCAGTTGCACAAATGATCTCTGTGTGTTAAAGAGTTCAAAGGAAAGAGTCGTTCAAAAAACATCTTGATACTCCACCACCTTAAAAGACACTTTTCCCGTGAAATTTTGAAAACAGGCTCCAATGCCTCAGAATAAGATTTCCAATGTAATATATAAAGCTTTATGACTTCTTAACAAAGCAAAACTAAAACATATTCCAGTTCAGCTAAAGGTAATTATTTTTTCAGGAACCGTCTATCACCAGTGGAGACAGGGTGTAGAAGGCAAACATCCAACGGCTAGTGTTGGCTGAAACAGCACAATCTGCCTTCCAGACCTGCAAAGAGAGGGGTTAGAGAACAGAACAAGGCAACCAGGATTTGTGTCCTGCAACGCTTCTGACTGGTTCACCGCAGGACCACAGGTAAGTCACATTTTATCTGAGCCTGTTTCTTCAGTGGAAAATACTGATAATGGTGTTTATTCAATCTCCTAACAGATTTTGGATAAAACATCCTCACAAATAACTTCTGTGTGCTATTTGTATTCCAGGAATGATCATGAAATGCTAGGTAATCTCCTCCATAGGAGGACACCTTCTCTGTCTTATGGATCCTAAATGTGATGTTTGCAGTAAATACAAACTACCACTTCATGCACACCATCCTATGCATAACATTTGGTAGGCTTTGTGGGGAAGAAACTACAGCTTAGTCCTTGTAGAAAGCCTATCTCCTGGAGAAAACCACTCACAAGAGATCGTGGGCTCACAGCCCAGAGGCCATAGCATGGGCAAAGCAGAGGAGGTGCAAGTGATGCCATCAGATAAAAAAAGAGATGGGGAAAAGTAGCATGGTGCAGGATCTGGAAAAGTAGGACAAGAAACTCACATTTCACAAAATGGGGGAGACTAAAAATGGACAAGGATGGGAGGGAGACTTTTTTGGTGGGATATACAATGTCTTTTTATGGTGACGAGCTGAATAACCACAATACAAGAAATTCTGCTTAAGCTTCACCTTCTCCTGGTAGGCTGAGGTTATCTAAGGATTTACAGAGGGGGAAAGTGACTGCAGTCACTCAGCAATCAGGATCTGAGTGTCCATCATACACAGTGCCACGTATAACACATTGGTCACTTCAGCCACTTTTGTGGAGATTAATAAAAAGAACAGACACTTTGAAATCATTGTTGGTTATCAAACGTTACTTTGCACTTTTATCCTCACACAATACCCTTAACACCGTTTATATAAAAATGGGATCCCTTTCAATTTTAGGCTAATGTTCTTTTATATTTATAATATTCTGGATAGCTACACAAGCTTGATTACCTTTAAAACACTTATCATGATTCCATTTAAAAATAAATGAATCTCATTTAAAAGTGACTTGCCCCTATCTTCTAGTATTTATGGACAAGGACATATGGGGCTGATTTCTCTCATTATTAAGCAGTATGTCTGAGGCTTAAATCATTTAAATTATTCATTGACAGCAATTGGGCTACTCATGCAAACTCCCACTTACATAAGGAGTCCCAGTGACAGGACCAGTCAAGCAGATGAAGATGGCTGAGCACACTTTGGGATGCACTGAGCATCCACAGATACTGCTAACTTTGATTAGGGTGAGGGGTACTTTTGAAAATTGGGCCCCTTCTTCACTAATAAATATAATTTAACTGGGACTTTCAACGGGGTGATTCTGAATGATGTTTTCTTCAAAGGTTACCAGGACTCATATTCTTAGTGGTGACTGCTCATAGCTGAAGGAGTATGCGTGAGTGTGCACTGAGTACCATGACAAAACCCATGCCGGCTGCAAGACATTTCCAGAACGCTACGTTACCTCTTCAGTGTTGGTTCCAGGCGCTCCTGACAATAGCCAGACACAAGGGGGACATCCCTTCAAAACCTGGGCTATGAAGGCTTTCACTAAGAGCAAAACTGACTCTAAGCAAACGAAGAAAAGCATCTCCAAGCATCAGAAACTGCCCATCTCTACTATGAGTACTACTGTTTCAGCAACACTGAAATCTGAGACAGGAGACGGATAAATCAACTGCACTATTGAGCCTGGACTACAATAGTCCAAGTGACAAAGGCTGCAAACATTTAAAACTCTGCTATAAAGAGACTTTCCAGCCTATCAGAGATTACTCTGCCCTCTCACCATCCCCACCGGTGGAAGACCTTGAGCTAAGCATTAGTGTGTTTTTCATCAGTGGGCTCAGAATGAGCGAACAGGAAACATCCTTCATGGAAAAACAAGTTATGGTTATTATTTGCAACATTTTCTTTTTAATTAAAAAGCCATGTTTCTTGCTTTCTTCAGAATGAGCCCAAGGAACATTTGTAATCAATTTCAGGTTACCTTAGATTGTACCTAATGCAGCTGATTTCACAGCTACGTGGTCAAATTACTGGTTTTCTGCACAACTGAATCATTATCAAGGTACCAGCAGACAGCAAGTGTCACCAACAGCTAGTGGTTACAATGCATTTTAGGAAAACATGACCTAGATCTTGGAAGAAGAAACTCCCATATTTCAGCCAGATCTTCCCTGCCCAGCCCCACCTCTGAGCCCCAGCATGTCCCGGACTTTGTCTCTATATGTGGTCTTGATGGCAAAGATTCTGTTTTGTTTCTTTTTCCCCTAAGAAAGGCAGAAAGGTTAGTAAGTCTTTAAACTCACAGTCCTTATGGCTGTTAATATTTCACATTGCCAGCAGGGAAAGGAATTAAAACTGCCAGTAGCTATCCAGATAGATTTTAAAATCCCCTTCCCTCCCCCTTCTCTCTGCCTCCCTCAGCTTCAGAGGATATTTTCCCCGCAAATTGGTTTTAAATTAAGGAAGGTGATGAAGGCAATGTGCCGTCTCAGCATTTTCCCAGGTGCACTTAATCTAATTTCATTAAGGAGATCAGGACAGATGATCGCTACAGTCGAAACATTAAGTCTGTCCATTTTTGTATAAAAAAACCATTAAGTCTGTCAAAGTGTCGGCGGGTGGGCTGTTTATTATTGGAGATGAAGGCGCGCTTTGCTTCCCCAATAAACTGTCAGGAGTAGTAAACCACAAATTAAGTCAGCTGCTGCCACAGATTTAGGCAAAGATCTCCAACTCATTTTGACACAGGTGTGTGAAAGGCCAAGGAAACAGAGGCTGGAAGTAGGGCTGTATGCTTTGGAAACCAAAGGTTTTTGCGTGCGTGTGTGAGATGTTTCAATCTGACCCATCAAAGAATGGAAGACTGGGCATTAGCGGATAGGATCAAGCAGAACTGCTGATGTTAATGACACTCTGGACACAGTGCTGATGGGAGTGTGCAATGGTGTGTACCACAGAGCCCAGATCACAGAGTCTATCTTTGCCTTAACCTGCACTTATCCTGCCCAGACTCATCATCTTGTCTTATGCAGGGACTGGGAGAGACGGAAGGAACCCAGGCTATACCATGAAAAAATACCTGGCTTAGTGCTGGGCAGACCCAGAGCTGAAGGTTCACAGGTGAACAAAAGATAAAGCCTTTTTGGGCTGCCGGAGAAGAACTGCATGGAGCCAGTGTATCTGTACCACAGCCAGCACCAGAACCAAGGGGTGACCCTGCAGGGAGCACAGGGAGACTTATTTACGCAGTTATTTCGATCTCTCTTGCTTTGAGTTTCTCTGTTTGAGAAGTACCTCACTTGGTTTGTTTATGTGGAAAGTCAGGACTTCGGCTCTGGGGGGACTCCGTCCCTTGAGGGCGTGCAGCAAAGGCTGGGCAGCACCACCTGAAACTTCTCCCCTGACTCAGGGTGCCACAGCAAGCCCCTTACTGATTTTGTAGACAAAAGCAGCAGTCGATAAGCAGCTGATAAGTGTTAGGAGACTCACTTAGGCAAAGGAATACCCACTTCAATCATGATGTTTTGGATAAGGGTGAATTCCCAAGCAAGGTCAGGCAGACATTACTTCCAGTCTCTACCACTGATTCAAATGTTGTTGCTGCCTCATACGTATCTGGAAAACTCCCGCAGTAAAACCTAGTCTGGATTTTACTGCAGATTGGACCCCGAAGCAAGAACTGTTGGAATGCTACAAAACCCAAAGCTGACTCTTGGGCCATCCTCAAGTTGTATCCTTTATGCCTGCATAGAACACACAGCGCTGCATACTATGTTTTTCTGTTTTACTTAACCTGGTAAAACGATT
This sequence comes from Psittacus erithacus, assembly GCA_009867235.2. Lineage (NCBI taxonomy): Eukaryota > Metazoa > Chordata > Aves > Psittaciformes > Psittacidae > Psittacus > Psittacus erithacus. Next base: position 63,769 of record WYDI02131574.1, on the reverse strand, counting down.
TTGGAATACAGTGATGAGAAACTTTGCAAGCCAAAGGAGGGCCTGCAATTTCAGCTATTGGAGTATGTGTTCTCCAAAATTCCCATCTTCTTGGCATCTTTATAGTTAATTAAATCATTCAATGTAATTAATGGAATTGCTTAACTCAACTGCCAATTGCCATTACCTGCCTGCTACGTTATGTTCTATCGCATCAACTTCCAAGGAGTTACTGCCATTGCATGGGTAGCCCTTTGGATTTATGACTACGTTACAACTGATGTGGGCAGAAGCTGTACAAGACTGCTCTCTTCCCTGTTGCCTCAGATCTTAAAAGTTTCTTCAGAAGGTCCCTGGTAAGATAAGAAAAGGCTCATGAATGGGGAACTGGAATAGGGAGATGTTAAACAATAGAGAAAACAGACAGTTAGGGACATTGTGACTGCCAGCGACAGAATTGGTATTATCCTGTCTTGCCCAAGACCTCTCCATAAGATCTCTTCAGTCATTTTATGTGAGTTAATGATGGAGTTTTGTCAGCAAACTAGAAGGCTCTTCTCATTGTTTGCTCTGAATTTTTTTCCCTACATTTTCAAGAATGAATATGGACACCACAGCCTGTGATGACTCAGCTTGTTACATACAGACTAACATACTTAAAATTTGAGGGTTTTGTCTGGATAAAGAAAAACAAAATCTCAGTAGGAGGGCAGACCACTGGTGCTGAATCTCTGAGTCTGATCAATCTTTTCTATTGCATGCTTGCTTGACTTAAATAAAAAGATCAAGAAAGACTATTATTACTAATACTTTTTCCTGGAGTTGCAGACTCTCTTCTTGGGGAGGACAACTCGGAGGGCTCCCTTCCCTCTGGAAGGGCTTACAGGGCCTAACTCAGTTGCCTCAGGTCTCCGTGGGAACCTCTGCGTCTGCTCCATGCACATGGTGGGTAGAACAATGGAAGCTGAGGGCATGCCAAGCCTCTCCTCCATTTGGCATTTCCTAAAGAGCAACTGAGTGAACTGGGTGTTCAGTGGGTTTGCAGGATTCAATTTCCCTGGTAAAACTGCTCATGGAGAATGATGACATAAAAGAAATTCACTGAGTAGTGAGTTTTTGTCCTCCTGTACTGCCAACAACATCATGTTTGCCTGTTTATTGCATCCGAATGTTTCAAGGGCTACAAGGTTATTCTAAATTCAGTATTTTCATGTTGTTTAAAAAGCAGATCTGTTTAATAACAACATGCAACTCATCTGTCAAACTTTCTTCCATTAAGAGAACTAACCACCTTTATGCAGTTGTTATTATTACATGGGAGTCAGGTTTCTCTCCTATTCTCATTCCCTATCACTTGAGTTTTAGTCTGTAAGAATTAAACCTCAGAAGAAACACCAATTCTGTGCATCTATGGGCATGCATAAGTGCATATGCTATGCTACTGCACACTGCTAAGCCTGCAACACAGGCCAGCCACATGCTTCTGCAACTCCATTCAGCATTGCTCTCCATAAGCAAGAGCATGCTATGCTAAAAGGACCACTTAAATACTGTCTGAAAACCCAGCTGGGAAGTAACTGGCAAATGGAGGCTTCTAGTTGTTAGTCACAGCTGAAAACTGTCATAGATTGAAGAGTAATGCTAACAGAAGTGCAAATACTGCCATGTGAAAGCCTGCAGTTCAATTCCATGTTTGATCTTTCCCTTCTGCTGCAACTAGTAAGTATTGGGATTGCTGGAAAAGTACCAAGTTTCATTTCTCAGAGAAAGGGACAATTTAAAGATGAACAAAACCAATTTGTGGACCTTGGCTTGTGTAGGCTTCAAAAATAGCAAGCAGACTACCTGAAGTGGGAACTAAAATTCCAGCCTCACAGAAACAACAGACAGATGGAACCTACTTTTTCCATCAGTTTTATTTTTTTTTTTTAGGATAAAATATGAGGCACAGGGACAAAGAAGCCTCCAGCAATAATGGCCCACATGGACTTCAGACAAGTGTCACTGTGGGGTCCAGGGTCTGAAGGCTTATTCCAGCATCATGAAACAACACACTGGTGTTGTACTGGTGAATTGACAAATGAGGCCATGAGAGCAGGAGTGTAAAGATGCAACAAAACACATGGAAATTTGGACTGATGTAGGATCTTTGGGAACAGACACTTTGCAGTTTGGCTTCCTTTCCCTCACTGAACTGCATCTCAACTTCCAAAGTCTTTCATAATCCCCTTCTCTGCATCTCACCAGCTATACGACACAGCTCTTTCCTCTCTGGACTTCAGCAGCTCCTGTCTCCTCTGTTCCTGCCTTTGTAACCACTACTGTAATTCTGAGCACTGTTAAGACCATCTTCCTTGAGCTTTTTCATCTGGTGTCATGCGACTTTATGTTATTTCTGGGTAATCTCCTAAACAAACACATACACAGAGTGACCGCTGCTACTACAGCGACTCCTGTATTTCTTTTCCTTATTGCATTCCCTTCCTCCTGCTGCCTAAACTATGAGTTTTCCTGTGAGCTTGTAAACACCCTTTCAAGGTTAACACAGCTGAAACAGAAGTGATAATTTCATCCCCCACATCTTCCACACAGTTTACTCTCCTCATTGCTTCCACTCTTATCACTTCCACCTCTCACTCAAGCCCATAGTTCTCAGCACTCTCTTTGACTTACACCACTCCCAGCATCTTGACATCCAACCTATGTTTAAGTTCTGTATATCCTCTTTCCTTATGATATAACGAGCATCCTCTGTTCATGCATACAATTGAGTTCTTGGTCAAGCTTTCACTACTCCACCCTTCATTTACCATTTTATCCTCTCCTATGGTGAGGGCAGATGTAACTGTTGTCCAAGGAAGAAACTGCTGCAAGATCATTTTCCTAGTCCATGGCTTTGCTCCCTACACAGCTTCCCACTTCCCAAATTGTAAACTATCATCCTCCATGTTGTGACTCTTTCACAGCTTACCTCTTCTTCCCAACACTGACAGTATGGACATAAACTCTCATCTCTCACTAGTCTGACTTGATCTCCCCCTTGTTAAACTTTCAAATAAGCACCTCCACGCAGTAGCAGGGGAACCCAGTCTGTGGTGGAGCAAACACAGCCCTACTATGTTCTCCTAGGTATTAAGGGCTAAATCTCTACTGCTCATGCAGTGTTGCAAGCTTCCAGGCACGACTGGGACTCAGAAATTAGCACACCAAACGACAGCACAGCAAGGCTGAATTCACACTGCTGCAAGCAGAGCCTAATAAACTCACTGTGCTGGTGCAGAAAGTAGTGGGAAAACACTGGTTTAGACACTTGAGCTCAAAACTTTTTTCTTCCATCTTGGCTATACCTAAAAAACTCCCATAAACTACAGAACAAATATACAGGAAACACTGATTCAACTTAGAAATAGTCATTTTTTGTACATCTCACTTAGCAACACATAAATGAAGGAATGTCTGATATCTAACCCTTGATTTGGAGGCCCACACAGCAGGGCCATGTAATTAAGCTGACAACCCACAATTTGGCACACAGCAGACAGAAGTCCAAGATTGAAGGAACATGAACACTGAATTACTTTTAAAGAAAGCAACAGACTTTTTTTCCCAATGCAATCTTGAACACTGTTATTAAAAAAATGAGCGCAACATTTTGGAGTAATGAGCAGAGATTACTCATTCCCTTGTTTTACACAAGTTGACTTTTGGCTTTCTGCAGAACACCATTTAACAGGGCACATTACCAAGCTGCTAGCCACTTTTCACAGTGATGCTAAAGCAGGTAAGAGACAATAAGTGGAACTGTTGATGGTTTATATTACTCTATTATGTTAATGTTCACTAAAGTATGCCATAAGCTCTCTCATTACATGTGTATAAACCAATTCTCTGTGGTGTTATTCCTGTGCTAAATGCTATAACTACATAAATCTTGAATTAATGGAGACTTTATAGTTCCTGAAAATGAAGGGTAATTGCTATCTGTTAATGCTGTTGTTGCTATTAAAGGAAGTATATATTTTCAGTAACAATGTTTATGGACCGTGAGCCTCACATCACAGCTATTGCACAGCGCAGAGCCAGTGCAATACGATTATCAGACTAACTCCCTTTCTCCCCCTCCTCCCTCACAAAAAGCACAGTATCATTTCCACAGCTTCCACAAACTATTCTGCAATCCCCCTAACAGCAGAGCCCAAACTGACGTCCTTCAATGAATATACAGTAAGAGAAACAGGATTTGCATTTCCATTTCTGGGAATGCATGACTTGCTAAGTTTCTCGCTTGGTTAAATGGCTGGACAGCTCACTTTATTAGTTTGGTATCTCAAACAGTTGGAGAAGCATGTGGTGACAGAATGACAGGTGTGAGAACGTATCATCCCACTTACTTCCTTTGAGATTTCAGCAGTGATGCAGAAGTGAAAGGCTACACTTGGCCAGAGACAGTTCTCGGAAAGTAGATGGGATGGACAAGTCCCCAGCCTTGAGCTGCTCTTCTCTGATTATTAAAACCAGCAGTGCACTGGTTGGAAATACTCTTACAGTCTGCGGTGAAACTCTGCCTTGCACTGAAGTAATGGCTCCTCAATTTGGACAGACCCTACGCACAACTGACTCTGCTCAATTACTTTTCTCCCTTGGAGTCCTGCACAACACTGCGCAAGTTAAAAACCAAAACCATCAGGAGTCTGTTTATATTTTTCAATGCAGTGAAGGCAAAGCCTTAATTTTACTCCATGTTTTAAAACATCAAGAGCTCCAATAGCCCATATAGGAATGAACTAAATGAATAGCGAATAATTAGTTGCATGGTATAGAGAGAGGAGGTAGAAAATTTCAGTTTTGCTTCACTGACTCAAATTGTACTTGCACAGGAACTTCTTTTTTTGTCTGCTTTCCTCATGAGTTACACACAGACGACAGTGATCTGCTGTTTATGACTAACAAAAAATGTTATGCAAATCAGAAGTACATTAGTAATTCCTGCCCTGCCCTTCATTAGTGCCAGTGTGTAGGTGTACCTAGAGAAAGCTGCTTCTTGCTGATCATGCAGGAAAGCAGGACTGTTCCACAGTACTGTGAAATGAAGCCAACCCTACATGTCATTTGGGAAGCCTGGTGTTGAGCTAGACCAGAGCTGAATAATCCATCTGGCTGTAATAGCCAGAGAGCATTATTAGAAGATACATTTTGCCAACACATGGAAGTGGGAAAAAAACACTCAGGTAATCCCTCGGGACATTCACACCAATACCTTTATAGCTCCTTGTTGCATCAGCCAGGTAAAGTTTTAGACGAATACTGAATGTCCTTCCAGGGGAAAAAGCTAGGTTGCCCTTGTGTTCCCCAGCTGGAAGGCAGTGTTTCATTTACATTATCCCCGTGAAAGGTTTGAAGCCTCTTCACTTCAGCCTTGGTGAGTTTAAATGCATGTGCACATGTTTTTGCTGACAGGAAAAGCAACCCTACCTAATTCCAGAGACCTGTTACACAGAACCAATGACATGTCTCATGTCTCTACAGATCAGGAAAGAGAGAGAAAGATGATGATCTCCTTATGGAAAAAATAAATATTATTATTAAGGTGGAGTCACCTTAAGGAGAAGGTAGCTGGGAAATATGTGAGCCTAGAAGGTCAAATTACAGTTATAGATACGTTAAGAAATGCCATATTAATGGTAAGGAACACTATAATAGCCTTTCATTGCTGCAAAGGACAGTAAGTTACCAGCCAAACACAATGCAGCTTCCTCTGAAGGTAACCTCAGATCCCACATTCTGAAAGCTAATCAATGTTGTTCAGATTTCAATTTCTTCTCTACAAGGTGAAGTCAAACGTAATCTAACAAACGTCAGTCTCAGATGTAATGCCGCTAGCTGGGTCTACCAGTGTAATTTAGATAATCATTAATAGCATAGCTGTATAATAAAACTACATGTCACTTACAACTTCATCTGCGGTTTGACTGGCAGATCTTTAAACAGTTTTCTAAGTGATTGCTTTTACTTTCTTTGATTGGGCAGTCTAAGAAATGTTTTAACCCCATGGTATCTAAGCTTTTAGGGAATCATTTTTCACCCTCACCAGCAGCTCTGCTCCTATGTAACCTTGTGAGAAACAGAACTTAGGGAGCAGGGGTGGTTTCAGAGAGTGACTTATACATACATACAATAAAGTAAAGTAAAATAAAGTAAAGTAAAGTAAAATAAAATTAAATTAAATTAAAATAAAATAAAAATAAAACAAAACATGCACAGTATCTTTCACTTAACATAGACGATTTAAGTGCTTCTCTTCAATCAAGCTTTCATCTCGGAACACAGCTTATGCCATACTCCAGGGATATCTGGTGCCTGATGGGATTTTAGAAGAAGCAGCTGAAAAAACCTTAATGCTTCCCAAACTCCAACAATATTAAAAAAAAAAAAGAAAAAAAAAAGACTTAACCAGAAGAAGCTTTTAGCGTAGTCTCTTGAACTCACGGTAACCTCCGATGTATGTATGGCTGCAGCCAAGTGTGCTGCCAAGGAGACAGGGCTATCTGAAGTCAGCCTTTACTTTTGTAATGCTGATCCAGTAGAAACCTCCGTGCCACAGCTTCTCATGAATGAATGCAAGAGACTGGACAGCCAAAATATGATAAAAGTTTGATGAAGATCTAACCTGAGACTGCCAAGTTTGATCTGCCGGAAGAGAAGTCAGCAAGGGAAACTCAAGTCTTTTATACACTTGATGCTTAAAAGCATGGTGCAACTGTTGCTACACAGTGGGACTTCTCAGCCTTGCAAAACAAGGAATCCCTAGAGAAAACCACGCAACTACAACCTTTCAATGACCAACCTGTATATCCAACAGAAGGTCAGGAAAATCATTGCTCTGTGATAAATATGCATGCAACATGACAAAACACTCCTTGACAGTTACCATACTGCCTTTGAGGGCAGGTACCAGTTGTCCCATCTTCTAAACTGATTACAAAATTGACATCTTCAAAGGTTACTATAAATAAAATATGTGCTCCTGAAAAGTTATGGGAGGAGACTTCCTCTGAAACAGCACTAAATGTTATGAGCTGGGTCTCATCAAGCACTCACATACTAATCCAGAAAGACTATTATGTTAATGGCAGTTCCCCTCCTGTAAGCAGAATCTAGTGAAGATCACACACTGCCAGATCCAATGTTTTTTCATTCAATCATAGGTATTTGAAATTTGACATGAAGACTGGAAGAAAAATATTATTTTCAAATTCATCCTCATTTTGCCTATGAGGGAATTTCCAAGCTAGTACAGCACGTGAAAGAAGAAAATTCAGTCTTACCTTATCGTCAATATCACTCTCGCTGTCACACTGTGGATTAGAGAGAGAAAAAAGATTCTGATAAACACCTTTATGTATAGGGATCTGTTGCATCATCCTCTTAAATCTTTAGCATAGCTGTTTATGATGTTCTCAGTTCAATAAAATACACTTTTGATGTCTGCAGTAATGCCTTTTAGATTGCTAGCATAAACCAGACAAAGCCAGATTCTCCCTTATACAAAAATATGGAATACTCTTACTTGGATGGGGAAAGTGAACTTTAAACAAAAAAGACTATCAGTGATGCATTATAGTAATGACTGTAATGAATATCACAACAAAAAGCATGCCTTTTCATCATCCCAAATTGTGGAATATATAGTAGCAGTTTTGCATTGCTTCACCTTGATAAGCACTTTGTCATCTAACAAGGAAACTGTGAAACTGGCAATCAATTTCTAATTTAATGAGTGGTACCAAGAATAGTAATTAAAATACATCATAAATTCTGATACATTTTTTAGTTTGAATGAGATCATGATCCTAGGAGGAAGTGTTTACTTAAAGAGTTTTGGAGTGTAATCTCTTACAGCCTCTGAAAATGAAATGCTCGATTTTCACAGCACAAATGATAACTTGAGCATCAAACATATCAGGACATGCACATCTTGTTGGCTACAGCTGAGAAAGATTCGTAATAGGCAACAGAAACATATCTCTTGGTGTCTCTTACACTGACAGAGAGTAGCCAGTGTATTTTGTAGCTTTTGCGCCCAATGGGAATTTTCTCCTTCAGCCAGCCACTGACAGGGATGGATGGTCCATGGCTTTCCATAACTGGCAGCACCCTATTGAGTCCCTTGCTTCAATAAGAGGGAACTCTACAAGACAGCAATGGCAAGCTACAAATGTGGAAATGGTCCACAAGGACGCACACGCTTCAGTTTCATGAATGTAAAAGAAGGAATAGTTTGGTCACTCTGTCCAGATCCTGCTCCTCAGAACAGGAAGGGGAAATGTTCCTGTCACATGCTTTTATCCTAAATTATGAAGCAGAAATTTCAGCTCTTCCATTCCTAGTTTTCTGCAGATTTTTGAGAGATTATTTAATCTCCTCTTCTATTTGGCACATGAAATGATTGACCCCCAGCACCTGAACAGCCTTTTACTCTTAAATTCTCTGAAACACAAAAACATTTGAAGAACCATGATACAATGAAGGGGGTCTCCCATGGTGATTCTGCCATGAGACTGCTCAGCTTCCCAACTAACTCCTTATTTCTATTAAACTGCAGCAAAAATGCTTGGTTTAAGGCACCTGGTTTTCTATAGCCTTGACTAAGCAGAACACTTTTTCTTTCAAAATTAAACCACTTTACACGGCCTTACCTGGTCCACAGTATGTTTCTGCACAAAGAAATCCAACTATTTATATCCCCACACAGATCTAATTGTATTTGTAACCATTTGGGAAAAAAGAAGCAGAACTGGAAGAAATGACAGGAAGGCAGGACACTACTCTGCAGGGGCTGTGGAGCCCTCAAACTAGACATTCAGATCCAAAGTAGCATCAGTCCTAATAAGTCACCACCAGCAGCCTTTTGCTCACTCTCCCAACCCCACGCTACATAACCACCAACAATTAGAAATCTCTGCTTTGGGCCTGGAATGGGACTAAATGAACATCACCACTGAGACACGCTGAAGCAGGTTTGGTGGGCAAAGGCTGCTCCAGTACCTGCTGCATTTGTGCTGGCTCAAGACAGTGCTAATTTATGATGACGAAGCAACACATTCATCAAAACCAAGGTGGGGGGCGGGGGAAGATGCAGGCACAGCAATACACTTGTTATTATTTACAGGTTCCAAGAAATGCTGGCTGACTGAAGGGAAACCTTCCACCTCCACCCGAGGGGCTCAAATCAAGTCAGAGTGCTGCAGAGTGTGTATCCCCCCATATTACCGGCATAATTGAGTGGGTCACAAAGACCACATTATTTTACCCTTTAAATTGGTCTATGCTAAAGTATCCTAAGTCACCCTTTCAAGCATGGTGCTCATTCAAGCTTCACACTCCTATTTGAGAGGCGGAATATTTGGATAATGTGATTCAACCTGCACAGTTCAGACTAAAGCATGTTACAGGGGAATTACACCTATCATAAAATGGCATAAAACTTAAGTTAGTATACTCAGACCTGTGTTGCTTAAAACTGTACGCTTAGGCAATACAAGTTTTAATGCTTACAGGGACTTCAAGAATGATACACTGAGGTAATAAAAACCCCAAATAAATTACATTCAGAAATATATTGACTAGAAAACATTCAAAATTATCATTAAAACTCAAGACACTTTTGCCTATGAGCCCTGGTTTAATAAAACCACAGTACTGTAACCCTTAATCAGTCTGAGATTAAAAATATTTGAGAGCAAATGTAAACAATTTGGGGGAACTTTATTATTCAACTAAAATGCAGTATTTTAGTCCTGCTCTCTGGTTTTGTAACAATACTTGTCTTCCTATTTCTTACAGCATTGTAATGTTTAAATAAAAAGAGCACAGGCTTTTTCTTGCTGAAACCAGATCTGACCTCAAAAATTAATATAATGAGTATAAAACCCTACTACAGATGGTTTGCATTACTAAAAGGTGCAGAACTGCTTTATTGAGATGTGTAACTTTGCTTCGTACCAATATGCAACTTTGTCTCATGTAGGTAAGAGGAAGATGCAAAAAGCCAGTGAACCATCAAATCCACATGCTAAATTTCATAAACAAGCATACGAATGAAGCAAACATCTGCTCTTTGAGGATGCATTTTTTCCCCATGCAAGATCTGTAATAGTCCATAATTAATTGTTTTTAAAATGGAAAGGACAGCGAAGAAATTTGTTTCATTTTAGCTTTCATTTCCCTTACTTTAATCATGACTGCATCAGACTTGCAACTGAAGAAGCCAGCGGGGCTGTGGGTGCAGATTCACATGTGAATGCAGCTCTGCGTGGACATGGAGTCTGCTGCGCAGCTGCGACTGCAACATAGGTGCTTTAAAAACGTATTTCTGACAGCAAGTTGCATAATTTCTTGTTTGCTGTATGAAATAGCTGTCCTCTCACACCTCTCCAAGCTATGCGGTGCTTGCACACACAAAATGTCCTCATATCAATTCCCACCACATGGCTTTTAAACCACCAAAATACCACATCTTAATCCATGTAAATGAAGTCTCAATTTGACCCAAAAGCAGTCTACATGATGAGAAATGTTGGAGAAGAATTAACACACCATTATTTATAACATTTGGAGTTCCACTTAACATACAGCATCCTGGAAAATGGAGAGCTTGAGACTCATGGCTGCCAACCCATGTTCATCCCCCAACAACTCCTGAAGAAAATACAGCCAGCTTTGGTGGAAAACCTCCCAAGCTTCATAATTCACTTAGGTTTTCTTCCTTTTGTTTTAAAGGAACAGGGTCCCACATTCACAATGAGAAACAAGAACTCACAGGCTGCTGAACACGTCAAAAACCCCAACTACAGCAAAACTAAGCCCTCCTGGACAGGCCTGTGAAAACCAGAACCGCTGCTGACCCCTTCCCTTCGGGAGGGGGTGTTAAACCCCACCAATTCACTGTTCTGGGTCAGTTTCTGTGGTAACAGCTCTCCGGCTCCACACACGCTCTCTTCTCCAGCCTCCTCATCCCTGCAAAGCCCTGGGGCAACAAAGAGAGACTGAGGCTGGTGCTGCATGGCTGGGATGTTTAAATGAATAATGAAGCCATAGGAGAAACTTTTGGTTTGACCCAGAGGGGTTTCTGTGTCTTAAAAGACAACTTACTCTGGCCTGGTGAGGAGGAGGCCGGTGGTGCTCCCCGCGAAGGCCACTGCCTCCCACACAGCTGTTGTGAAGGGACAAAAGCCCTTGTCAAAACAAAAAAGTTAAAGAAAATGTGGAGAATGGCAACTGTTGACAGCTACGGGGGCTCATTGAAAGACAAAAGCTTCAATTACCTGGATTTTTCTAAAGGCCTGTTAACACTCCTGGTCTATAAGCGAAACTGTAAACAGCCATTGTGCCGGGTTCATAAAGGCTCCTAAAAGGATTATTCACTGGGCTGTGCCAATTGCCTCTCAATTGCACCAAGAATGTTTGCGAAGCCGACCCCTAATTGTGCTGCTTTCTGGAAACAATTTCTTGCAGTGACAGATTCCAGTCAGAAAAAAGCCTCCCGCGAGGTAAAGTTAAGCAGAAACAACATGTAATTCAGGTGGAATTGGCTCAGTGAGCTGTGCAAAGGCCTCGTCCCTCCCTCCTTCCTGCTGCCTCCTCCCCAGAGATGCGGCTGTTGCACGTCGGCCCTCCACACAGGATGACTTAGTGCCAAAAAGCCCCCACTCAATGGTGCCCATGGGTCACCAGGACAGGGCAGAATTTGGCTACAGATGAAGATTCAGGCTCCAGATGAAGCAGCGAGTGAAGCAGGAAGAGAAGCTGTTGCTTTTCTCATCTCCGCCTGAGCAACTGCAGCAAGTCCTCCATTCCCCTCTTGCATCCAAAACACCTGAGAAAGAGTTCCCAATGTGTAAACCAGGCCCTGCGGCTTCTTTCTTCTTCTGATGGCTGAGGTGACAATTCACATTTCAAGACCCCCTCCATTACCCCTTTCCCACCAGGCTCCTTGCAAGGTGTATTAAAATTGTTTGTCCTGTGATTCCGGATGTTTTCTTGTGACTTTGAGAACCATGAAAACATCCTTTGACTCTTTTCTTATCCCCAATGTTCTAACTTCCAGATTTTCTTCACATTGTAAAGGCACCACATTGGTTAATATGAAATCAGATACTCTTACCAACTGCTTTATGCCAGGAATAAGAGCTCCAAGAAACATAAACAACCCAAGTTTTGCAAGACTGCAACATTGGCAACACTTGGGTGTTATGTCATGGGTGAGGTGCAGAGAAACACTCTTATCTGAAATGGGGCCACATCCTCCAAGCTGTTGAGATTGCAGAGAAGTCACCTCAGCTTACTCACATAAATGTGGTATATCCTATTCCACCCAAACACAGAGGTTTATGGTGTAGGTTGTGCCTACACAGCCTCAAGGCTGTAGGGCCCTGCTGTGCCAGACTCTATACAGCACTGAAGTTACAGGTTCCTGCCCAGACAGCTGACAGAAAGGCTTTTTTTCCCCTTTGCACACACATACCTACAGATATTATTTGTATTATGATTAAGCAGAGGGTGATAGACATCTGAGCTACGCCGTGTGAAAAAACAGATCCTTGCCCGGAGGGACATGTAATCTAACCAGTCTACCTGCAACTAAAATTGTCTGGGGAAGTGTAAGGCTGAGAGAAGAGGAGGTAAAAATGTTAACTATACAGTCCATAATATTACAATGCATACTGGCAGGGTAGAATATATACGTAAAACATTGCATAGAGCATGTGAACAATGTAGATACCTATGGAGTTAGCACACCCACTCACAGAGTCCCAGAGGACAGCCATGTTACCGCTATCTTATTATTTCCAACCATATTTAGTTACTGAATTTTCTTTTAATAGCAAGGCTCAGGAAAGCATTAGGCTAAAATCCCAGTCTGTTAATGTTTCTTTTAAAGGAAGAAGTAAAGTCAAGCCTATTTATAAGAGCCCTCCTCCTCTCCCTGTCCTCTGAGCCAACTTCCCAGGAGCAGCTCGCAGCATCAGCAGCGCGTATGGATGCACGCTTGTGTGTGCAAGGGGAGGGTGTTGTTTCCTATTAAGTCTGGCATTGGATTCATGTCTGCAGGGGCTTGCTTAAGATGATAGGAAGAGAGAGTTTTATCATGAGCCAGACTGACAGAAAAGCCTGCTAATGGGACTTGAGGCATACACAGGAAAGAAAGTGCCAAAACATTAAGCTACCGCCAAGTGTCAGAGGGCCACTGATTTATTGCAGCAATTTTGCCACTGTGTCCTTTATAAGGTCCCACAAGTCCTTCCTCCTGGCAAGAAGCTGTGAGCTGCTGCAGCTCCGGGAGAAGTTTAGATCCAGAGCACAGAAAGTGTCCAAGTGAAAGGCGGGGGCCGGGGGGAGGATGGAAATCGAATGTTGACTTGAACTTGCCCCAGGCAGCAGAGTCCTCTTAGCTCCACTGCCTCCCTGACAGTTTGATGAAATGAGTCAGGGCCTCCCTATGGCTAGACCAGCTCAGGCTTCCAAGTGCCGGGGTAGAGCTGTAAGAAACAGATTGAGCCTCAGGGCAGCAATTTTTTTTTCCCTTCCCTTTCTCTCCTCAGCATTTGGCTGGGGGAAGGGGGAGGTTATGAGCACTACAGATGTATAGGCTGAGCCTTTGTCTGCGCAGGGGGAGGGTGAAGGGGAGAGAGAAGAACAGCAAGAGAGTATTAGCTATGGCAGCCGGGAACAGCCCTGAGCACTATAACTAATTTTGAGGGGCAGTGATGCATTGTACGGGCTATGCGCTGTTTGGTCTGAGGGGGCCCCTGTTGTGAAGCAGCAATCAAGAGGACATTTTGTTAAGTGACCAACAGCTGTCATCTGCAAGCCCAGAGTAAGGAAGGAGGGAGCAAGGGGAAGGGAAGAGAAAAAAGGAAAGGGGAAAAAAAAAAGAGCATTTGTCCCTTGGAGGCAGAGCACATTAATCCACCAATCTGTCACAGCTTTAACTCTAAAAATGCTCAGTGCCTGCGAAGAGACAAACTCCACTCCATCAGCCACCGGGAGACACGGATACCTCTCGCCCTGCTACAGCCTGCCAGACACAGGGAGCTTCTGGTTCCTCTGCAGGTCGAGGAACCAACGCTAAAAATACTGTTTAAGTCTCTTTTCATTCCATAAAATTGAGTTGATCTGCTGCAGCTTAGGGTCAATCCCTCAAGGACTGGTTTTCTACCCCCTTCCCTTTTCCTTAGCACTCATAAATTAATCAGGAAGACCCTGACTAAGTCATTTCATGCTGTACAACATAAAAGAAAGTCCCCTGATGATCCATGCAAGGATCTATTAAAGCAGGAGGGAGGGAGGACGGGTTAGGGAAGAGGGAGAAATGGAAGGGGGGGGGGGGGGGGAAAAAAATCTCAACCTTTTTGATATTTTAGGATAAAAGCTGGAGGACTTTGTTACAAATTCTAGCCAACATCAAAACACCTTAAATAATTCAAAGAACATGTTAAAGGGAAGAAACTGAATGTTGCTCTGATGTTCAGTTGATGCAACGCAGAATATTACCCAAAACAGCACAGCCTGTTAAGGGAGACAGCAGCCTTGAGCATTTCAGTTCTTTAGAAAAATGTCAGAACCTGTAAAAATCATAATTTCCAGCAACTTTTTTTCCTTTTTTTTTTTTTTTTCTTTGCATGATATAAACTCAGCGAGACTGAAATGTAGGTTTCTGACAAGCTGTTAACAAGACAACTTTAGAAATCTGTCTGGAGCTCTCAGGGAGATGGGCTGCCATTTCACTGCTTCGAAGAAGTTCATGACATGACAAGCAAAAATCAGGGAACAGAGACCTAAAAACCACGGTGTAATTTTCATTTGCTTCTGTCGTGAAAGAATTCAAGCAGAAATATTAAAAGGCTGCACAACTAAAAAAGCCAGCAACTGGAAAATCATTGCTGTGGTTTGACAAGCACATCTTCTCAGCTGAAAATGGTTTCTTTATTATTACACCTATACACAGGAAAGCATTCTTGGAAAAAAAAACGGATAATCACAAATTATTCCATGAGATCTACAAAGTATGATCTACAGCTGCCTACTTTCAAGCCAAGTTGAAAAATGACCTAGTTCACAGGAGAGTAACCAACCCATGTTGAAAAAGCTGTTAAGAGCCACAAGATCCCTGCCCTTACCCCCTGTAGGAAAGGTAGAAGTATCTTTCCATAATGCAATATTTCACTGGAGCCTACACAGATGAATATTGCTACATAAGCTTTTAATAAAGACACGTTCATTAAAAATAGAAATGTCAGCATCCAGGGCTATCTACACAGCAATGTTTGTACCACATTCAAGAGAGGCTTTCTGCCTGGTTTACCATATGATACCTCCTACTTTAGGCCTTAATATACCAGTATAATGTTTTTCCATAATTTTGGGATGATTTAATGATGCCTCTTCCAGGATCAATCTATTCTGCTCTATGGTTAGAAAAAAGGTAGACTGATTGATCAATTGATCTCCGTATAATATATCTCTTCCAATATATAATCTCTCCCTCCCTCTCTCTGTCTGGACTCATTCTAAGTATGTAATAGTAGGTTGATAAAGCTGCCTTGAAGTCAATTTACTGATTGTGATTGACTCATATCCACGATTGCAAAATCTTAGTACCTTTGGGATGGATGCTTTGGGAAACCCAAAGACAGCCATTTCATACCTACAGTCTTATGCTTAATTTCAGCCCACATTTGTCAAGAAAGAGGGAGATCGGACAAAGCGGGAGGTCACTTTCACTTGTAACACCTCTGATTATACCAAGGAGTAATGTGAATTATAGGCCAAATTTAGCTCAGCATTTGCAAGGACCACACAAGCAAGGAACTGAGGCTTTTTCACCTCTTCCTTATTTCAGCTGATTTCCACACGGCCCCAGTGGTGCAATCCTACAGCCATGCTTGGGTAATTGAAAGGAGAGTGCACACGAAGTTGAATGGCTGACACTGCATTTCACCAATTTACAAAATGGAGGAGACTCTGACAAGAAAAGAGATGCTGTTTGCTTCTCCTGTGAAGTGCTCACAGGTTCTTTTCATTCTCCTCTCCTCGCCTGGGCATTGTGTTACCTGTCACTCATTTTCTTTTCATTAGACAGGCACTCGTGGAGACATTTACAGCTTCAATGCTGTGTGCGGGTTTTCATGAAGGAACCAAAGAAACATCCATTACTTTCTTGTTGTACAGTTTTAAGCTATGACAAACAATTTGCTTGCAAGAGACATCTTGTCCTGCTGCCTGCTCTTTATCATGAGCCTCATGGGTTTGAGCTACCTGGACCCCCCTGTCCAGGTGCTTTGGTCCCTCATGCTCTCCAGGGAGGAGCAGAAACCAGGAGAGGATTCACAGTGACTCCCTACACAGAGCAACTCTGATTTTGTTTAATGAAAGGATGCTTAGACAGGATGTCCAACAGGAGAAAAGTGGCTTCAAGCCATTATTTGCAATGATGAGAGGCTGCTGCAGTTTGGAGTGAGGGTTATAAGCTTTCTTTAGAATTAAGAGGAGTTTAAGACTTAATATGCATATAGCCAAAAGCCACTTTAACCATAATGGTCTGCCTAGTAATTCTCCACTTACTATAAATATCAGTCGTCGTCTTCAATTTGGACTGGAAATCTAGTCCATTACTATGCTATGCCCATGTCACTAAGAAGTGGCCAAAAAGTACTCGTCCACTACGAAACAATAAGATTTGTTAAAGTAGCCTTGCTTTAATGGAAAGCATTTAGTTATTCTCAGCTCTATGACTCCACTCCGTTTGGAAGTTTCATTTACATATTTATTTAGTGGAGCACATGCATGGCTGTCTTCCCTCAGTGCAGAAACATTATTTGCTGCAGGAAGCTGTCAGAGGGGATTTTAGCATGGAACTCAGGAGGAAAGGCGCTTCTTAATACTTTAGTATCCTGCTTAGTAACAGTCACTCTCCAGAGTGAGAGTGATGGATTTCTGGTTATGAAACTAGCTGTGGTTTGTTAGAGCTGATTCACGTGAATGTTTATTTTATTTCATTCATGCATTTCAGTCTTTTATATACATATATATACATTCACACACAGTTTTTCTGACAACTGCTTTCTTCCTTACTTCTCCCTGCAAGTCCAAGTGGTGCAGTGATAAAAGAACATACCAGACTATGCATGAAGACATCCACCTGATGACTCTGAAGTTCCCCCCTAAGTGTATCACAGATTTTTCCATTTGAATGTGAGCTGGACACCCCAAGAATTCCTAACACAAACACTCAGAAGCAGGGATTATTTGCAAAATCAGAACTGGTATCTTTTAGGTATGAAGGCAAGTATCTGTTGTCCTTGTAACCATTCATTCTGGACCTGGCAGGATGAGTGTGCTGAATCCAATTTGAATTCAGGTGGAGTGACAGACTACCTTGAAACATACCACTATGAAGCTATATGTAATATTTTAACAAACTATTCATTTAGGAGCTGTGGACTTGTAAAACAATCTAAAGCACTTACTGTGTTCTCAATATACATGAATTCAGTAAAATGAAGGAGAGTTCATTCTTAACTTAATGAATCTAGGAAGTTATGTGAATTAGCTGCTTTGTTTTGTTGAATGCCTTTAGCCACTGAGAAGACAAGTTCCTGTTGCGGCCAGGGACAAGATTTACAATACTTATATATAATTAATACAATAAAATTATTTAATTCCATTGCTATTTAACTCATATCAAGGTTTATGTTGTTGTGGCTAAAAAATATAAAGCTTATAATGGCTCCCATTAATGTCTGCATTATTGAACATTAAAATTCAAAGCTAGTAAAAGATTTAGCACAAGAATTGAGCCATCTGTGGAAGACCTATTCCTCCAAGGAAACCCTCAGAGCATGTGCTTGCAGATTTCAGCCACTGCTTTCATCATAAACCTTGAGGGATGCATTCCCCACTTGCCCCAGGCAAGCTACCCTGCAACAAAGAAATTCACCAAGATAGAAAGAAAAGATTTTAAATATGAAAAGTAAAAACACACCTACCCCCCCCCCAAAAAAAAAATCTCCAGCAGCAGTCATTAACATTAATACAATGCAAATTAAATCTTTTTTTTGTTTCCTTTCTTTCCATTTAGATCTTAAAAATACTAAAGTAGGTAAGTCTTGGAAGTGAAGGACAAGCATTGCCCAGGGCATACATTTGGGTGTCTTCAATATAATCTAAGGAATATAGCAAAGGCTGCAAGCTAAATAGATAAGAAAATAACGTAGTTGGTTATTCACTCTTACAGAATTATGTCTTGACAAAGCTAAACATAAAAGCTTCAAACATAAAAGCATATGCCATTACCTGGAAAATACTTCTTTGGACCACTAAATAAGCCTTTAAACATTAAGCACTTTACAAAAATATATTTGCTATTTGAGGTGAAATAGTAAGGACTTTCCACTCTCTTAGTCCTGCTCTAAGTACTACTGCTCCTCTCTTCTGACCCCGAGATACTCATTTGTTCTTGTCAGACCCCAAAATGTCAATGATGGGTGTAAATGTAATGATTTACAAGATGAAGCCTCCTACCTCACTGTTCTGCTTTCACATTGCAAAGGTAGTTTGACATGCACTGACCTCAGAGATAAAGCCATGGGCTGGTAGTACATGTTGAAAGATGGGAATGAAAGTATCTTCAGCTGAACTATCCTGAAACTTTCTGAACAGGCTTGGAGACATTTATCCTTCCTGTTGTCACTACAGACTTCTTTAATTTGCATTTTTCTGTCAGGAGTGAAGTGGAAATGCTCAGTTGTGTGGATAGATGTCATTTATGAACAGAAGCTCCAACACAGTGAAGTCTTTCCTCAGTAGTGACAGCCCCCACTACGGCTAATGCAGACCAGAGTGATTAGAGAATAAAAGAAAGAGGAAACATCTCAACAGGAGTGGAAATAAGGAAGAACAGAAGACTGAAGAGTAAGAATGGAATAAACAGTTTACTGCACTGTGGACTGATAATGAGAGGGGACTACAAACATTGTTTGGGAATGAACTCCATCACCTTTAATCAGAAACCATTATTACTAGCACAAAGATAAAACTGCTAATAATTAGATGGAACAAGCCACTATGTATTCATCATGGAGTGAATTATAGAAACTCTTCATTTTCCAATAGGTTATTATGAACAAAGGTGAATGTGAAATCTGTTTGAAAAACCAGAAAATGCCTTGACCACAGTGGGTTACCCCCTCTCAGTCTGTGTGCACTGGCACTATGCAGTAGGCAGGTCTTCCTGCCTCAGAGGGATGTGCAACACAACCAGTACTTCCTTTGTCACTTGTGATTTTGCTGCATCAGCTGTGATAAACCAACCAACTCACGTGTGGTTTGCAGCCACATGTAGCAATAAAACACATAAACAGCAACTCATGATAATGCTATTATTAGTATGTGTCGCTACTGCACATATAGTAACAGGCGCTTTCATGGACTGCAGAGTAATTAGGCGTCTTTAAATATGCTTTAAAGCCTTTTCATGAAGCTGGAGTGTGGGAAGGTTCTCCTCAGCATTTATGTGAAGTACTTACACAGATAAGTGAAAGCTCAAGAACTTCTGGCGAGCTTTTAGCAGCACAGGTTGAGAATGACAGGGTCTCATGCTAATCAATGGGCATTAAAGAAATTCTTTTACATTCACACCTAGCACTTTTGTTTATGAAGCAGAAATTGCATTCAAACCAAAGCACTTTGTTACCTCAGCTGGCTAATGAAAAACTGACACAATTACAAAACCAAATCTTTGTTTTCAGTTTTCAGTAAGCAGTTTCAAAAGAAGCTGTTCTTGAAAGCATGATAAGTTTTTTTCCTAAAAAAGGAAAGAAAGAAATCCTTCCTAGCAACTGCAATTATGATACTTTCATGTCAAATGAATTATATTACTGAAAATAAATCTTTCTAAGATGCACAAGAGGGTTATCTGGCTCCAGTCAGACTTATGCATTACTGGTTTTATATGTTGTACTCTACTTGATTAATATAGGTAATCAAATTATATTGCCTTCCACTGTGCTCTCAAATTCAAGGCTATAATGTTTTCAATGACAAAGTTCATAGAGTTGTATAAAAATGTACCTCATGCTGTACCAGCCCTTTATTGCTGTAGTAAAACACCATTTTCAATTTAGTAATAAGTGATATAAAACAGAGTGTCTTGATTGGCAGGGTCGTATTCATTATGCAGTGCCCTATGACACAGCACAGTTCAGAATGAAAATTTAAAGACAGAATCTACCACAATCTCAGATGCTGATACTTCAGGGAATAAAATTATTCCCTTTTCATGAGTTATCTAAAGGAAGGACAAGGAATCAGACACAAACACACACTTACATATCTATGGATGGAAGGGACAAAGGAGCAGGAAGATACTCATCATAGCATGCTACTATTCCATACAGGCTTTCATGTTCTGGAGCCAATCCTATACTAATAAAAAAAGGAAATAACAGAAAAAGAGGAAGTACTACAGTCTGAACAGCAGCAAATACTGGAGAGCCTGCTCTGGCTCTGCCACTGGCCTGACCTGTGACCAGAAGAAAGATTTCAGGGCTTTGCGATTCTGAGTATTTTAACTTGAGGTGCCTTAATGAAGGTGTGTTATCAAGTGCTTTTCATTTTATGAACATCAGGATTCTCTAAAGGCCTGCAAATTAGACTGTCAAAACTGGTAAAATCTTAAGTTTGCAGCTACCTTTGAACATGTAAATCTTAACCCTTCCCTTTGTTCTTTTCCCTTCTGTAAATCAGGAATAATATTTACCCTATCTGTAAACCATCAAATGAACCAATCTGAGTTCTACAGAGGCAAAGTGTTCTGGTGAGCCTTGTCATCACTACAAACACTATCTAGAGAAGCAAGAATTATGAAGCCATTTTCTGTTGAGCGAAATGGCAGAGATACTGTTAGCTGGTATCTTTTCTAAGCATGTATGTTGAGTAAATGATATGATCAGGAAAGACAACTCTTGGACTCAGGAATTAGTAATGTTATCTTAGTTTTGTTTCCTTGGCAACTTGACCTTTCATAATTTGCCCAAAGGCAAAATATGGGCAGCATATCCCTTTCAAATCATACCTCAATAATCTTGTGATTAAAAGCATCACCAGAATGTGGCCTTGCCGTAAGATGGAGAATTAACGACTCTCTACTAAATGATCCACTGATGTTGAATCTAATTTAAGTAGCCTTGCAAGAATATTTAACACTTAATGATAGGCTCTGTATTAGAGTAGGTTTAATCTAGGATGCAGCCACAGATGTCATGAGAAGGAATTAATCAGCATTGCTTCCACTAAAACAGAAATGCAAAATTGCTGAACAGAATGTATTAGAAACAGATTAAAGAACTGGGACTTAAACATAAAAGAAACAGAGCTGATGCCACCCTCAGAGAGCTAATTTGAAATACAGGAAAACTTAATTCGCCTTTAACTGAAGAATTGGGGTGTTTGAAGTTACTAAAGAGAAGCTTGCGTTATCAAGAAGGGAAGAAAGGCAGACAGTCTTTCCCTCATCAATTAAAAATGAAAGCCCAACCCAAATATTAATGCCTGCTTCAAAACCCCCACAAAATGAACTTATTGATGCTCTAGGGACTATTGCTGCATCCTACAGAAAGCTCTAGACTCAAAGAAGTGCTGTGGAAGTTTCACTGATTTGGAAAACTCCTGCCCAGTGCAGGTAAGTTACCTTTCAGAAAAGCAAATCTGGGAAATAGGGGAATGTAGCCTAGGGTTATTCAAGTGCTTGCAGTTGGGATTCATTTCAAATAGAGAGAACGAGTCCATTCAAAAGTTTGTGTAAAGATCTACATTACAATTACTAATTGTTGCTTCAGACAATTAATCATCTCCCCTATTATTTGAGGACTTCATGCTGTCCACAGTGTTTACGCTGCCCAGACTCTTTCATTAACAAAGACAGAGTATAAAGCCAGAAGTGACCACAGACCATCAGTTCAAAGCACCCACACAGCACAGGTCATTAAGTTTCAACCAGTTCTTGAGTTAAAGATATTGAGAGTGAATCCCCTGATCGGAATTCTCAGAAGCACGTCATGCATTAAATATTGCAATCTTAAAATTTGTGAGTTACAGTTAATGATCCTAGTAATAAGGACGACAACCTAAGTTTAGCACAATTGTATTTCTGCTGAAAACATCTGGGAGTATGCTGAATACTCCAGTGGCCTGATTCAACTAGTGCATTCCTGATTTACTATCACTGCTATTCAGAAGGTTTTTGACTGGGTTGAGTGGGCATTCCTTGAAAAATTACAGAACAATCTAGCTCTGCTCCTGATTTTCATTGATAGCCTAATAGAACATACAAATCACCTCAGTGCTTGTTCCCAAATTAATGAAAAACTTATACAAAGCTTTGATCTTGATGGAAGAATCCATCAGGACTTCCCATTTGTCTCCCTAATTACTTGCTTTGATGCTCAGGGCTTGCAATCACTGCATAAGTTAATGTCCTGAGGTTGCCATAGCTACCATTAGTGAAGCAGAACAAGAGGCATTGCTCTGCACATGAGCCACCTTTACTACATGTTTGCTTCTTTACCCTGGCTGTTCCTCCACCAGTGATGGTACAAAGGTGCTCCTTCACTGCACCAGGAGTTGATAAAATAGTTCCTATTAATTTTGTTACAAAGGTTACTGGTAAGATGGTAAGATTCATTTTTCCTTCCTCTCTGCTGCTGCTCACACACTGGAGGTTTTGAAAGCAGTGAAGCAGTTAGACAACAAGAGTGCAAGCAAGAACTGAGTTTACTTCCTAACTTGAACAACAGTTTGCTGTGTGACTGTGTGCCTCAAACTTCTTGACTCCTTAAGGATAGCAATGACGCATCTTTCATCACACAGTCCTGTTATGAGAACATACTGCTCAAGAAACTGATGAACAAAATGTGTAACTATCCACATTCCATAAAAAATCTGCACGAAGTGAGTGCCCGCTATTTCTACAACTGTCTGGTTACCTAAACCCTTTCATTAAACCTCTACACTTCTTTTTTAATAAGGACACTGAACAAATAATGATGCATAATATACTTCAACATTACTAGTAATTGCTCATTGAAAATAAGAAATGAGAAATCACTTTTTTATTTGCTTATCTGATGACCTCTAAGGCCAATGACGTGCATGATAAATGCACAGCATAGTGTATTCCCTCCTTTACTGTATTGATCCAATTTAATGTAATGTCAAGAAATGCAGTACTAAGCCATTAAATACCCACAAAAAGGATATTTTGCTCTAAAGTGTATTTGTAACTTTGGTCCACACACATTTTGTACTTTCTGCAGTCAGTTCATACAGGGTTTCAGCACAATCTGTTCTCAGAAGTTCTCCATGCGAAAACAGATGACAAACAAATGAAATATCTGAGTGGGAACTATCATCCTAACATATTTCAGATAACTAACCAAGGCTGACTGAAAAATTCCTACAGCAGCAACACAATCCTGCTTATTTTGGATATTAGGAAGATACATCGCTTTAATATTCTGTTCCTAAGTTTTATGCATTCTTCTAAGTGTATGAACTCTAAATCATTTTTATTCTGAATACAGTATTTTCCTCTGGGATGTACAGTACATGGTAGGTATGGGAAGTTAACATGTAATTAGCATGGTAATGTGTAAGCAAATTACATCATGCTAGAGGTAATAGAGGTTTGGATCAGAAACAATCCCCTGAGCACAGCCAGCCTGAATTACAAGTTCCTATGACGCTCAGTAACCTGAAAGCCTACAGGATTGTGCAGCACCTACAAAGCACCCTGGCACCTCAGACACTCTGCTGCTCATTACCAACCCATGGTGCTGAGCACTGCTCCTGGAGGATCTGTCTGAAGTTTGGAAATCACTTGGGCACAGCTTTTGCAATGAGCTGTAGATGGTGGGAACTGATAGACTTGCATCCTGTAAGACCAGGTTCTGAATCTTCACCCGCAGTGTGAGAGCAGGACACTTTATTAGATGCTCTCTAGTTAATCTTCCTCACAATTACATTTGCTTATTTTCCTCAAGGAGTGACTGTTAAAAAAAAACCCTACTGTGGTTTTATTTATAGCAGATCCTGTAACTAAGTCACGCCTGGCAAGATATGAATCAGAACCATTGCACTAGCAACAGGGTTGCATTTATAACAGACAGACCTAGCACAGCGCTAATGCGCTCACTGAACGACCCGCTGTTGGTATCCTAACAACTTTTTACTATTTTATTTAGGAACGAGTAACAAGGAGAGAGAGGGAGATTCCAAATTAATTAAATGGGCTTAGTGAAGAATACTAATAGTAATCAATTTTGGCACGAACACTACACATTTTTTTTCTTAAATTAAACCAGTACTACATACTATTTCGCTACTCCAGAACCCACATAGTGACAGAAAACAGCAAAGGGAATCAACAATCAGAATAAGCAGAAATCGGAGTGAAAGGATTAGGGCAATCATCATCAATCCACAGAAATAAGGATACTCATTTTTCAAATGACTAATGATAGTACCAAATGTTAAGGACAATTAAGAGAACCAGTAGCAGTTATTTTGAGACAGTTGCCTTTTTCTGAAGAACACAAAGCTGAAGAGCTTGGATTCATCTCTTAAATACTGTGGCTTATAATATGACAGGTTGTAATGCACAGTACACGAGAGAGAATACATAAGCCAACATAAAACTCAGCATGATTAATATATGATTAGTTCACATTTGTACAATGCTTTGAAGATGTGAAGTGCTAATTAGAATTTCTGGATTAGGCTGGTTGATGCCCCAGTGCAATCCAGATCAGTAAATAAAAAACCATGCAGAAGTTTAAACTAACTGCCCAAAGATTGAAGAACCCATGAGACACTAAGAAATGCTTTAAATTTCAAGTGGATAAACAAATGTATTAGAGAGAGAGGGAGAATTCAATGTCACAGTGAAGATATTCACGACAGAAACATATAGCTGGTAATTATATGAAAAACACAGTTTCTCTCAGACTGGAGAGTGGGAAAGAGAGAAAAAGAGGAAATTCCTCTCTGGTTTTCATCAGAAATTTCAGAAGTGGACCTGAGGATGGGGGAAAGAATGAAACCTGCAGCACATGAACAATATGTGGCTCACAGCATCCAATTATTTTTAGTGAGCAGAATATGTAAAATCATTTACAGCAAAAAGGCTACCCCAATACATCACTTGCATGGGGCCAATACAGTGCTCAGAATCAAACCAGAAATGCCACCCAACAGAGAGATGTTGACTCTGCTACTGATCTGGCCTTTTCCTGCTTAATTAAAGCTCCTGAACACTTGAGCTGGAAAACCGCAATCCCCATTAAAGTGTCATTTTAGCGGTAGGTGATCAGACCTTTCAAGCTACACTAAGTAATTTTGCTAGCAGGAACCATGTGTAGTATTAATGCTCCCTTAGGAAGACAGTTACTGCACAATCTGGTAACCAGCTAAGGGTTACAAGGCATACCAGTACTTTCAGCTCCAGCCATGTCTGGGTTGAGACTGATGCCCCAGGAGGCAGCTGTGATCCGTGCCACCAAGAGGAGACATGTGGCTCCAATTCTCTATAGGTACTAAATACCACTGGACAACCATATCTGTGGGAGCAGAGACTGCATGTAATGGTTCTTCACCCTTCAGTTTGAAATCAAATAAGATGAAATGTACTAAACCAGTGGGTGCCAAACAAGGAAATACTTGGCACATGAATATTTACTTTTGATCTCCATTATGATGCAGAAATAGACGTGGAAGCCTAGAGAACAAAAATTGGTTTTGTACTGTGATGTTTTATGGAATAAGAAACGTGACTAAGGAAAGTCCCAGTAATACAAAAAACATGTAGACTTAAAGCCACTACAGATGCAATGCAGTTGCACTTCAAGCTTAGCAAATCCTTTGTGAGCTGACTTCAAAACCAGCATTTGGGGGACAGGGAAAGAGGGGTCCGCTGGAGATGCCCAGTAGTTAGAAGGCATGTTGTCATGATGCAGAAACCACATTAAATCACTCATCCTCCAATGCCTGAATTACTGGAAAGAACTGAGACAGAAGAAAGCCAAAACAAAGCAAAGCTCCTAATTAGTGTTAAAATGAAACAAAGACACTTTCTTATTAAGCAGGAGGCACATTTTTCTGTAGCATGCTCTTATAGAGGTCTAGGACTGTCAGTCACATAATGTATGAACAGATGTAATCTCTAGGTATATACAAATCTTTTCCAAGTGTTTTTAAAGCTAGCCTCTGTAGCAATACATATTTTGCAGCAAATATTTAGAATGAAATATTTCATAAAGTACTTCAGCACTTCTTTGAGTGTTTATCTGACATAAAAGAACAAGAGTGTATAGCATTTTCCTGTAAGTGGATGTAAAATACGCATTGCATGGATCCCTATAATTAAAAAAACAGCAAATCATTGTCATTAATGCATAAGCAAGATCATAAATGAATACATTATTAAGTCCTACTGAATTAATGTTTAACTGCAATAGAGTTGAAATTGAATGAGGCAATTAATCAGAGTAAGAACTGGAAAAAAAAAGCCACATCTGTCTCACTTTGAATACATTGAGCACAACGACCTTCAAAACGGTGCTGCCAATCAAACCACGCCGCCCACCGACTTGACAGGCTCGGTGCCACCACAGAGAGAAAGTGTAGTCAGTGTAACAGATACAAGCTTTCCATCTGAGTCACTTCATGGGTACATCTCCCCCCGAGGGAATAAAACATTATGTCTCAAGGGTCTTATTTCATAAAATCATGAATGTTCAGATGGTGAAGATCATGCTGGTTATAAATATGAACTACATCTGCTCAAAGTCTCTAGAAAATGAAACTGGGGGAGTTGACATACATTAATGCTAATTTTTAAAGGCTTAATGCTCTTCAACATCTAGGGGAGGTGAGAAGAATTATGTTCAGAAGCTTTTGTTCCATGGATTGTGCTTTGATCAACTAAAATGCATTAAGTTAAATTTTTCCTCATCAGTCTTAAACTCTGTAGTGGAATTCTCTTTAACGGGTTAATTAAACTCCATCAGGTTCTTAACTGTTGAAAAGTCTTAGTTCAATTTATTTCAGAGTTTAAGGAGGAATAAAATGATAATACTAATGATGATAATGACCCTTATCCTAGCTAAAGCTTTTTGCACTTCCCATGTAGAATAGTATCTATTGTTCACAAGTCCTACCTTTGACAGATAGGCAGGTATATGTACTTTTCTTTGGTGTAACAGATTATGAATATTAAACAATATTTTAAAAGAAAAAAAAATCCATTGGTATTTTTGTAGCAAGTTCTTAAGCAACAATCATCTTTGAATAAAGATTTTTTTTTCTCTCTAAATGCAAATGAACTGCAAATTTTCCAAACCATAATTGTTTTCCTACACTGACTTGACGGAGCAACTGGCATGTAGGTAATCGGCATACTCATTTCCCTTTCAGCAGCAATAAGGATTAGATTCAGGATTTTCCATTTAAAAAACCCCAAACCAAATGCTCAGATATTCATTGATAAAGCAGCTGACAATTAGGGGTTAGGAGAGTTTGCCAGTGAGCTGAATGGTGGTTAACCTGTTCCTACACTCCTGCTATCGTATCGCGCAGCGCGCTGAAGTAATTGTGCTGCTTTATAATGCACAGTAATTTGTCATCTGTGCACAATCCATACCTTTTTGCACCAAAAAAGCCAAGGCAGGTGATACAGTTCTTTAATTAAACACTTGCAATCCCACATTTGCCCACAGTGCATAGAACATGTACCACCACTTGGAGATCTGCACAACTGGGTCTACACAGCAGGCACCACCTCAGTTCATCAGGGGAGAGATGGTACCTCAGGCTCCAATGTGCCTGAGTTACTGCAGTTTTATGGTGCATTTGAAAAGCAACTCCCAGCACCAGGAAGTTTAAGAACTTGTTGGGAAGCTGAAGTCTAGTGTGGGGAATGACATCAGATCGCAGGATGAAAATGGTTCTGGGCCAGCAAGGAGGATGCCAGGGTGGGTTCCTGCTCTCTTCCAGCTTTAGGACTTTGAGGAGTTGCTTCATGTGCATTTCTTCACCCCTTAAGCAGACGAAGTCCCATCAGTGAGCAGGGAAACTGTGCTTAACTTCTGGGTAATAGTCTAGCACTACTCTTGTGTGCTGATCCACGCATCTCTCTCTTCAGTAAGAGTAATAGTAACTCCATAATAACAAATACTGCAGAGAAGCTTATTCATCTGTTATTTGGTTTCAGACTCAGTGCAAAGAGATGGTGGGCTTGGCGGGAATGCACAACAGTTGTGCAAAGGTTTTGATTTCCATAATCCTCTACCAAAAATAGCAACTCAAAGCCACTGTCACAGACTATGAGGAACATTAACAAGATAAAAAGTTCATTTCAGCTACTACAGAAAGGCTGAGGAATACAGATCTCAGGCACCTTCTCTCTGGTCATACTTATTAATGAGTACAGGTCAGAGAAGGAACTGGAAAGTGCAACTCTAGGAGGCATCAGATCTCATTTCCTGAGAAAAGTGACACCTGGAATGTGCCAATTCTCACACTGGAGAAAGATGATTCCCTTTAAGGACAATGAATATCTCTCTATATTTTAAGGGCTCTTCCATATTTTAAGGGCTTTTAGATAAACTTTAGACAATTCCCAGGATATATTTGCAGGCTGGCAATATTTTACTGGGATAGCAGTGTCAGATCTAGGCATGTCTGGATACATGCCAGTGTGCATCAGTCTGCCCTTCTCTAACACAAGATTTGATCTGACTGTAGCATCAAATATGAAGCTTTTAACAGAACTGTGATACTGGGTATCAATCTGATACAAACTTGGGATGGAAGAGCACAACAGGATGGAGTAATTGCTGCACAGACTGTTTCAGTCTTGGCTGCCAAGTGCAAGATACCATCGCTTTTACTAAACTGATCATGACAAAACAGTTTATCAGCACCTAATGCAAAGGAGAGCAACTGTCTACAGGGCTAGAGAACTAATCCCGTTTTGTGAGATGTAGGATTCAAGACTGAATCCTGACCTGACCATAGCCAATGGTCTACAGACTGATGTTGGCATCTGTAATTGGAAGGGTGAGCCAGGAAGAAGGAAGAGAAAGAAGAGAGGGTGAGCGGGGGCAATTCACTAACAAACACAAACCCAAAAGATAAAATTAACAAAGCAATTAAGCTTCAACAGAAACAAGAGAGTTCTTTTTGTTTTGTTTTGGGTTTTTTTCCCAGTGTGAATGTTAATTACTGTGCCTTACAGCACAGATAACGAGAGGGTTTTACTGCCGAGCATTTTTCAGACAAAGACATGAAAAATTCATGAGCAGGAAAGACCTTGGTGCTGAGCTTCAGTTTTCTTGTCAAATATTTCAGCTCCGGAGGTCCTTGGGAAGGTTACACAGCAATATTCAAGTCTAAAGGATGCCTGTCAGCTGGATCTAAAGCAACAGGAATTTTATAGGCTACATGTGACCTTGTCAATGTATTTTCACTGGCCAACAGTGTCTTCCAGCAACATTCACTCAGTTTACAATATAACCCAAACACTAAAATGCCTGTCCTCCTAAGGTCAGAGCACTTGCAACACCAATCTCCCCATAACGTCGCAACTCAGATGGTTCATCTGATGTCAAGAAATGCTAATGTCCACACATCACTCCAAAATGGTCCAGATGTACCCTTGTGCTGACAACTAGACACTGGGTTTCAGGGAAACTTTGCCAGTTGCAGACTGTAATTGGACTCTGCAGCCCAAAATGTCACCCTTTAACTGGGAGTAAAGACCCCACCATGTCTAGCATGGCTTCTAAGACCTAAAATCTCTTCTCAAAGAGCTGGCTTTAGACATGTGGATGTTTTGCAAGTTGGCTGTTCCTTTATTAAATCTCAGCTGAGGGTTGTTTTAAAGGCTACAAAATAGAGCTGCTGTTTGCTGACATGTAGGTCAGGCACAGATCAAGTGTGAGGAGAACAAGGCTGTTTAGTGGACTAACAAGAAACAAGTATAACACAAAAGCTTTTGGGATCATGTGAAACTCCCTCCCTTCCCTAATCAAATTCACCATAGCAGAAGCAGGAATTTGATGAGGTCTTCGAAGTCTGAACCTCTCAGTGTTTTCTTTCCTTGTTAGTTTAATAAAGAGAAAGCCCTCAGGTGAGGCACAAAGAATCATTCTTCAAATCAAAAACTTCTTTAATCCATGGCCCCACACTTCTAAAAATTATTCTGCACCAGAAGTCTCAACATAGCACCTCTTCCAGAACACAGACTATTGGACAAGACAAGGTGATAGTCACAAACATAATCTCTGTGCTCTACCTGCACTGATCTTCACACAAACACGACAACTCAGTAGCACAGAATATGCTGCAAGATGAGACTCCTCAATTGTGAATTTAGGACAATTTTTTATTTCATTCCTTCCCAGAAAGCCTTCTGGTGACATATGCTGAAGTCTCTGAAGCTAGGCAAATGTCTGCTAAAAAACCTAACAAACAAGGAAAAACCTCTCATAATCATGTCAGTGTTTAAGACCTCAGTGCAGCCAAAAAGTTAACACACGTACACCGATTCTCTCCTCAAGTAAGTTTTGAAATTAAACTCTTCTTTAGAACCAAAGTTTCCTGGTCTGAATTGTTTGCAGGTGTTTCCTATACCTGTGCTTGGCTCATACAGCTGAGTTTCATATAGCTTAGTTTCATATGGGACACCACACTGCTGCTTGTACCTGGATGTTTCTCTCACTAGCGTTGGCACCACTAAACCCAGAAGAGTTTTCAGTCATAGAGATACTTACCAGTGTTTTCTAACAAGGACACTGGAACTAGAAAGCAACATCCATTTCCCAGTACTAACTGGAAAATAAGGAGTACTTTATGCCTAAGCCTTTAGAAGTAAGGCAGCAGCCCATCAGTTAAAGCAGGAGCCTCTGAACACTCACATCACTCTCAAATGAGTGATGCAGACAATTTATCTCGGGCTTTTCTCCCCAAGTTGTTTGCCACGAAAATCAAGAAGTTCCAAGTTTCAGAGAACTACAAACCATTACGAGCAGCAAACCCTCCAGCCAAAATACTTTCTCCTTCACATCTGCTGAGATGTCACTCACTTGTTGCCACTACCTCCCTGACTAGAATAGCAATGGTTCAGCTTCTGGCTGAAAGCAAGAAGTTATTAAGAATATTAAGCCTTTGTTTTACAATCAAGTGACAGGAAAGAATGCACTGGAATGGGTTGCCCAGGGAAGTTGTGAATGCTCCATCCCTGGGCGTGTTCAAGGCCAGGTTGGACAGCGCCTTGGGTGGCATGGTTTAGTGGGAGGTGTCCCTGCCCATGGCAGGGGGGCTGGAATTAGATGATCTTAAGGTCCTTTCCAACCCTAACTATTCTATGGTTCTATGATTCTATAATGCTAGCAGCTTCCTTCTTTTATAAGCCGTTGCTGATGAATGCCATCCTGGTCTTTGAGAGATAACTATTGATGTTTAGAGAAAACACAGTAAATCGAGATGAAAAGTCAAAGGAGAAGTAAATAAGCACACTGTTTTCATTAGTTCTGTGTCTAGACTGGCGCTAAAGAAAGATACAGTGCATTTAACCTCAACATGCTTCTCTGGAGTATCCACACAGCTCTGTGTGCTGTGAGTACCGCAGTTCTCAGCTAACCACATTCAACTTTCACGCCGCAGCCTTCCATCACTGCCTCCGCCACCCCTCTCAGCTCTTCTGGGTGCAACAAGGCACAGTATTGCTCTTCCCAGCTGTTCTTTTCCACACTTTGCTCCCTGGCTGCACTCCTCTGAGCAAACAATCTTCTCCTACTTGGGACACATATTTTTGTTGCAGGAAACATCTTTCAGAGATCTGCCTTACCAGCAAAATTGTGAGGATGGATTCTCAGCTGCACTCGAAATCCTGCTGGGAACAGTGAGTGGGGAAAGAGCACTGATGTAAATCACTGCTTTTACTTTCCTAAGGCTGACCCTGTGCTCGCTGTGTCCTTTGGACAGACCACGCTAGCAAACCCCATCCATATGTGGCTGTTTCAGTGCTTGTGGACCTGGCAGAGAGCTCAGCACAGGGTGGGGAGCATTTAAGTTGGATTTCTGGTCCCAGCTTGAGCCTGATTCCAGCATGACCCAAACGCAACAATACTCTGCGGTTCCTAAGAAACTACCTGGCCTGATAAAAGAACAGAATAATCCAAAATCCAGTTCTTTATCACACAACACTGCTGTGACCCCAATACGAAAAGAAAAAATTAATATACCTCTGTAAGAATGTCTGACTCTGCACTTGGGAACAACAGAGCCGAGTTCAGCAGTCAGTCCTACACTGATGTAAAGTTTCCTTCCGCTGGTACAGGCTCCCACTGAGGTTACTGAGATCCTGACCAGCTTCCTTCTGAAATGAGTGTCTGGGCTCCACCACTTGCTTTCAGTACGAGCTACTGTGAATCCCTCACAAGAATTTTTTTTCCAAGTTTTCACTCCTGCCAAGTGCCTTCCTTTTTTGTTTGCTTGACATCAAAGCAAGCTGTCTTCTCCCCTGCCTGCCCTTCCCTTGCAATCCTTTTAGTTCCTGCCATGGTGGGAAGCACTTTCATTTCAGATTACTGCAAAGTTGCAGGTGAAGTCTGCCAGGCCACAGAGCAGCTAATGCAACAGAGTGCCCTGTAGATTTTCATATCAGTATCTCAGGTTAACCAGTTTGGTAGTTTGGTTGTGCCCTGGGGCTCCTCACTGAGAACATCATGGGGTAAATCAGGGCAGGTTTTGTCCACTGTTCCTCACCCAACACATTTATCACACTGGAGCTGCAGACACAGCAAACTGCACCACTGTACTCCAGTTTTGAGTATGAAAGTGTCTAGATATGAGTCACCAGTACTACCAGCATGACCAATTTGGTTTCTACTTTACCAGAAATCCTGTAATTAAACCTCCAAGGGAGCAGACAAGCCTAACGACTTACATATTCAGAAAGTAGGTCCCTTGAGTTTTTCCCAGATACTCCTGGAATTGAAAAGACTGAGCTGAAACAGCACTGGAAATGGCTTTGCAAAAGATTAGTATGTCTCAGTATTCAGAAAGTAAAGAGGGAACTTGGGGCTGGTATATCATGTGCCATTTAAAAAGGCATTTACCTTAGATATGAGGGGAAGCTTATATGGTACCAAACTACATGACACCTTGAGACACCCCTCTCTGCTTGTGTATTTTTTCATTTCAGTTTTGGGTCCAATGTACAAGATAAAATCTGACTGAAGACAAAGAACCCAGAAAGGAAAAATCCTTGACCGAAGAAGAGAAGATTTAAAGCATGTCTGTTCCCAGAATTCTTTCATTTAAGAGGTTTATTTCCATTTATTACTTGCTAATAAGTTTAAACTGCGCTAATATCTAATCCTGACATTTTAAAGATCTAGGTTTAAAGAATGATCTGTCTCCACTAGCAATGCAAATAAGATTCATAATCACAGATTCATCTCTGTGGAAGCGTGTGGATATCCCTCAAACACCACACAACTGAGTACTGCTGAAGGATGGGTGCAGTTACACTTGAATAGAGAGGCAGTTTCGGGTCTAAACTGAGGTGCAGAGCGGGGTTATGACTGGAGTGCTCGTGCAGCACCTGCATGCACCGAACCTAGCCACCCTTCACTTCTCGCTTTCATGAGAACCAAACCCAGCCTCCCACATACCCACCACAAAGACAAAACTCTCTACAGATACAGCCCAATTGAGTGCGGCTGACGGTGAAGCGGAGGGGAATATAACCAGGCAAAGCCACCAGAGCAGTGACTAATGTGCTGCGTGAAAACAGTCCCATGGCAAATCTCCACCATTTTGATCTTGCAATCACAGCATCCTCCATCCGATGGTTATTTACCCAAGAAAGTAATGCAGCTGCAGGGTCAGTTTTTATCATGGCTTAAGCTATTTTCCTGCTGAGCTTAATAAAAGATGGAGAGTACTCAAGTGATTTAGGTATGTCTTACACTGGGTTAGTGACTCATCTGGGTTTAGAAAAAACTCAGGGTTTTTCCTTGCTCACAGGCCTATATTTCAAACACTGTTTTCTTTTTACTATTCCTGTTTTCATTTCATCTGGTTTCCATTGAGTAAAATTAGAAGCATAAAGTTTAAGCTATATTGTGGACTGGTGAAACATTCAAACACACAAGAGAGTTTATACTGAATGCAGGCCATTTGCTGAGACTCATTATCAGCTAAGCATCTACTAACGAAGGCAGCCAGATTAACTGTCCTCAGCCATGCAATAGTCGGACATCTTCCTTGTCTCCAGTTGGCTATCCAGGGTTTTATTTTTATTCATGGATGTGGCTTATAGAAGAGAGATTACTAGACACAGGCAGGCAGCCTTGGTTGTACTGAATGTAATCCCGAAGGAGTTTTTGAGCATGTAAGCCTGACACTTGCTATTTCACCGGCATCAGAAATATTGCAAGGTACAGGTAACACAAAAAGGAAGTCATATCTTTGTGATAAGAGAAAAGAAAAAAACATTAAGAACAAAGTAGATTTGTTTTCAATAAAACAACTTTACAGAGTTTAGAGACACAATTCCTTTATATCCAGCTGCTAGATCATCTTCATTGTAGGATAAATGATTTCAGTTCACCCCCACATTCAGATGCTAGATTCTAAACTCTAGCTCCAGGTCATTCACTGGGATAAGAACACAGGAAAAGACAACGAAAAAGACTTAAACTGGAGAGACTATCCAGTATTCCTGCCTCACATTAAGCATTGCTTTGTATGCAATGAATACAAACTTTCAAGCAAACCCATTTGAGGGTTTAATTCAAAATAGACCAAGCTGTTAAAAGTCTGTATTTGCATGCATTCTACTTAATTACTGTGGGCTTTCATTAATGAAGAAATGGCTGCAAATTGGATTCATTACGCCCTGTAGTGTGCAGAAAACTTATTGCCGAGAGAACTTTCTGCTGCTGCAGGTAGCCATGTACCCACTTGGGAAAACAAAATTAAGCCAAAGAAATCAAATGGGATTGCTCAGATGCTTGTCTCAGCCATGACAGTCTATGGCGGTACATGACCATAGGCACCAGCGCTGGGTGCCATTGCAAGGTATGAACCTCAAGCACTCGCAGTGCCTGGCAGCAACAAATTGTTCTCAGACAAGGCCGAGCCCATCACTGATATTGGTAGTGCCTCCAGGATAATATATTTAAGAAGAAGAAAGAAGCCACAACAGAAGCAGCAATTGCAGCTGGAGAAAAGAGTGAGAATGTGTGAAAGGAACTAACAGAGCCTCATAGAAATGCTCTGCAGACACCAAGGTTGGTGAAAAATTAGGCGCTCCAGGCTCTGAACAGAGACTCCCCTACAGCTCCTGGTGCAGAATTATGGTGAGGCAGGCTGTGCCACTGCAGCACATGGAGGTCTATGCTGGAGCATGGGAGGAGTGTGAGGAGTCCTCCTCTGAGGAGGAAGGAGTGGCAGAAACAACATGATGAACTGACCACAACTCCCATTCTACATTCCCACTCGCTGCTGGTGAGGAGGAAGTAGAGAAATTGGGAGTGAAGTTCAGCCTGGGAAGAAGGGAGGGGTGGGGGGAAAGTGTTTTAAGATTTAGGTTTTTGTGGGTTTTTTTGAAATTTTATGGTTATTCTACTCTGATTTGATAATAAATTAAACTGATTTCCCCCAGCTGAGCCTGTTTCGCCTGTGAAGGTAATTTCTGAATGATCCCTCTCTGTCCTTATGTTGACCCAGGATCCTTTCATTGTATTTTCTCTCCCCTTCCAGCTGAGGAAGGCATTGATAGAACAGCTTTGGTGGGCAATTGGCATCCAGCCAGGGTCAACCCACCACAAAAAATTTGCTGTGAAAAGCACTTTGAGCCACATCTTAACTATGAATTGAGATTCAGAATCAAGGGGGGGTTTTGTTCATTTCTGGTCTATGAAACCCAGAACTGCTCGTCCTGGAAGCAGCTCTTTTACCAAAACACTGAATCATTTCTGATGTTAGCAATATGGGAATTCACTGTAAGAGTGATCTATATTCCCATGCTGCTTTCAGACTGGTTTAGCAAGCAGAATTTATGAATGCTGAACTATTACAACAGATATATCTACCACTCCTGCTCTTCTGAGAACAACAACCAAAAATTACACTGCCAGGCAGGCAAAATCCTGTGTTTTTATACGAAAAAGAACCTGTCAGAAAAAAATGTTCACGTTTAAAGGTCTGGATTAGGACCATTTAGAAACCAGGCCTATTGACACACTAAACTCTTGACAATTAGGAAAAAGTTCTTATCCGTATGTAAAGAACTAAGACTGTCCTCCCCATGATCACACTATTAAGCAGGATATTATGCCAGGATTTCCACATGGGAATGCTTTTTTTTTTTTTTAATAACACCACAACACTTCTTTAAAATGGTATGACAAGTGTCATGCCTCTTAATGACACTTTGTTATCTGAGCAGCTGGCTTTTCAAACCAGACATGGCACAAGAAGCTTGAGAGGCAGAAGCAGGCTGCCAATCATGGCTACGTCCCACAGACATCTCCATTGCTGTCATAACTCACCCTTGCCCTATTTTGGAAGAAGGCAAAGGACTGGAATCTGTTATTTAGACGCTATCCGACAAGCCTGTTTAGCATTCATGGCAGTCTCCAGGGAATCAGTGCTCGGGGATCCAGCACAGCAGTTGGCTTTGCTCAGCGCTGCTGGTGGCAGGTCCCCGGCTGGTGGCTCTCGCTAGGGTTGAGCGGAGCCCAGCACAGGCATACAGCCCAACTCATTATTATATTTAAAATGTTTCAGGAACCTCAAAAACAGATTAAGTAATGCAATAATAAAACTCTCAGTGAACCTGTGCAATAAAATCCATCAACAGAGGAGATGGGTAATATAATCTCTTTAGGAAAAAAAAAAAATCCTCTGCTCTATGCCTGAATTACCTTGTGCACCAGAAGATAGAGGATTTAGACTATGGCAACGGATTGAAATCTCTCTTCAGGGACATCCTTCTCATAATTGTACATTCATGCCTCTCTCCCCAGTAGTAGCCTAAATACAATTTACCGTTGCACACATTTTTATAGGGTTTCTGCAAATCCGCCACTTTATTACCACCCCGGTTATAAGGGGCCACACGGCAATTCCTAAGGGTTCACTAACTGAGCAAGATATTAAGCTTGAATAAAAAGAATCAAAAACGTCTATCTACAATTTATAGTTCTCTATAAAGGACCTTGGGGAACTGCAATTTGAAGGTGAAAAGTAAATGGAAAGCAGATTTCAGCTGAAAAATTCCTCATGATCGATGGAGAAGACTTACGGAGAATTATCCAGAGAGATTTTTAAGGTGTGCTAGAGGTAAAAACATACAACTCCAAATTATACACAAGGCACACAACAGCCCAGTGTGGATACATCTGATTAATCAGTACTATTTAGAGCTTGGTAACAGCTGCTGCTTTTATGCATGTCTCCTGAAAGCAATCCTGTTTAACACCTTTCTTCAGAGGAAAGAAAGGTAAAAAGATGATTAGAAAGCCTACGAGGAGGCCCACAGAACCTAACAGCTTCCCAGTTTGTCTGAGAGATCCTGAGGTCCAGAGGAGAGACCTCTGCTCCTAACCGAGCCACAGACCACTTGGTTCAGCTGTGCCTCGGTTTCTCTGTTGGAGGAGTTTCAGTTCCTTCACCACTGCTGGGTTTTCCAGAACTGGAATGAAAATGCTACAGAAATGAAAGCTATTATCTCATAATAGCTTTGCAGGTTTTGTCTTCCTAACATTATAAGAACAATAATATAAAGTCACTGTAACACGTAATTATAACAGGCAAAAATGGAGAGAAAAACTATGAAGTTATTTATAAGTACCTACAGAAACTAGGGAACAAATTAAGCTATTATTGGGAGTAAAAAGGAGTAAAGAGTAGATGATGTGGCTGATGCCAAACACAGAAGGCAGGTGCCTGAATATGGCAGTTCATCACTAACACCATAGTACCTTGTAACACTTGAAAATCAGGATGGGATATTTTAGTGAAAGATAACCTATCTCCAGAGCTCCAACATACTTCCACATCTGGCTGACTGCAGCCTCTCCTGGGTGCATTAGGAACCAGGCAATGGAGTCAGGATAAGTGATTCTTACTTCTGAAGAGATGGCCCAAAACCCCTGCTGTCCTATTTCCTTAACTGCAAAACATCCAGTGATGAGTTCAGCCACCAAATTAATGAATCAGAATAAGCCTACAGGAATGACTTGGCTCTGAAATGCTTTCCTTCCTATCCAAGAGTGTGGTGCAACGTACAGCCTCTGCTTCAGTTCAGGATCTCGTGCTGGAAGTATGGGATGTTTCCAGAGAGAGAACTTTCTTGCTCATGAGGAGCAAAACACTTACCTGTGGATCTCCAGCAATTTTTTGAATAGTGTCATAATTCCCAGAATCTGTGGATTCTGATGCACTGATATGTGGTAATTAACCCTCTTTTCACCTCATTCTGATTCAGTTGCAGGGGATGAGTATAGTAATGCAGAACAGGTGGGAGAACCTGTGTGTTACTTATTTTTGCTTTGAGGAGATAGAGGTAAGAACTGTAGACTGTATTTGATGCTGAATCAAAGGAAGATGTGGTGCATTCGGTCTGCTGTATATTCACTACTGCCAGGATGCTTCTATTAGTTCTCTTCCTAAGTCTACCGCTAAGTCCAGGAATAATGGTTAAGAAGCCAGGCTGTGAAGGTGATGCTCTTCTGCATGTGCTGTGACCTTCATCATGCTGGTGCTTTGGACAGCAGCACAGCTCCACCAAGTTCAGATCCCATTATTTATGAAATTTCAATTTGAGCCTTAATAAATCATGCTCAGAGACAGTGTGATTTCCCAGCTAAGGAAATGCACAGAAGGAAGAGGTAGGTGCAATCAAATGTCTTGGGAGTTCATGGATGATGAGCTATTATAGGAAGATGTGTGGGGAGGCAACCT
This sequence comes from Psittacus erithacus, assembly GCA_009867235.2. Lineage (NCBI taxonomy): Eukaryota > Metazoa > Chordata > Aves > Psittaciformes > Psittacidae > Psittacus > Psittacus erithacus. Next base: position 24,694 of record WYDI02131574.1, on the reverse strand, counting down.
TGGTTTTATTCTGCCTCTGCTGAAGGCTTTCAGTGGAGGGTTTTTTTGGAAATCCCATTCTCTGTTGGTGCTTGGTTCATCCTCCAACCTCCCTTTCCTCCTCCTCTTCCATACTTCTTCCCACTTCAGCTATCTAGAAGGTTCTTGGCAAAGTCTATCTCTAATATGTGCTTGCATATGGCAGAGCATCTATCTTGATTGAAGCAACCAGTCGTTAATGTATAACACAAAGAGTGAACAATGATTCATCTGAACAGGCTTGATATGAAGGGCTGCTTTTCTTCTAATCTGGGCCTCAGTAAAGCTTTGAAGGCTAATTTCCACTCAAAATTGGATCAGCTCCATCAAGAAGAACACAAATTCCTGTTTCCTCCAGATTGTTTCACTCGATTCACTGAAATGTTTATTCTATACTCAGAAAAAAGTTGCTGGAATTTCTAAACTGCATTAAAATTAATCCTTTGCTTCTTTACAGTTGCCTTTTTCAGTGCTTCTTTTGTTCCAAGCTGGCGCTTACGGGAGCTTTCATAACCAGCAGGCAATCACATACATCCTTCCTATTTGCAGCTTTTACTGTACTTTACACAAACAAAAAATGTAGAACAGTCCAAAGTACATCTCAAACATCTGAGAAAGAAGAAAGTAAATGCTGCTAATAGTTCTCAGCAGAAGACAAGAAGTGGATAAAGACACCTAGGCTTTGAAATGGAGCTACCTTACGAACTCACTTTCTACCTTGCAAAAGGAAGTGCACAGGATGACGCAGCAAGACTCCAACAATCCGACAGTGCTCCTGAAGCACAGGTCTGCTTCGACGGGACCATTCAAAAACCAGCATATGAGCCTTATAAAGGAAGGTGGAAGTTAGCGCACAGAAAGCCCATTGTAACAGCATCAGCCCTGGCAACTAGGAAAAGACATATAGCATTTATAACAAATTAACATGTAAAATACCATGAGCCTCCTCTCCCTGCAGTGCTGTTCAACTACCTGGCCCATATTACGCTCCAACTGAGTTTTAATTAAGGGCTCTTTCCAGTGCATACCTCAAGCAGATTTGAATAGCTTACCTTCAAGGTAACAGTGAGCAGTGACACTTTTCTGTCCCTCTTCTTAGTAGGTGGGGAACAGATACAGTGAATGAGCAGTGTATCACAGGTCTGGCCAACAAATGTCCTTTCCTATCAGCTAACACTGAAAACTGACACCTACCTCTGCAGCAAGCACTGCAGGATGGTTAACAAACCCTTATTACCTTTTGTGAACCTGTGTCTCATCAAAATTTAAGCAGACACGTTGTCACACTTCAAAAACATCCCATTTCCTGCCAATGAAACAGCGAATTGCTGCTTAATGTTCTCCATCGGTATTTGTTATAGACCGAGAAGCTCGGTCTCTGTGGCCTCTGGTACACTACGAAACACTCCCATTTTTCGACAGCCATGTACCTGAAAATAGACAAGGCTCAGGTGTTTTTAGTACAATGTCATAAGAAAACCTGAGAGTGCACTGATAAAATAATCCTTGTCCACATGAGTACTCGGTTTTTGCTAGCCCTGCTGCAGCTGTACGGCTATCGAAAACAGCACAGAATATTCAAGCGCACTTCTAGGTGAAAAGAAGCTGCATGGTTTTATGCACTTATTTCATACGCATCAGTGGGAGAGGGCAGTCTAACTGCTGCAGCTTGAAACAGAATAAATATTTTTAGTTGCATCCTTATCTATCTATCTATCTACACCTATCTATTTATCTGGTGGTAGAGCAGGAAAAAAGAGTTCTTTTTCATTTGCCCATCCTCAGGCACCGTACCAACACAGCATAAAGACTTCTGCTGCTCCAAAGCTAAAGAAGCTGCAGGGAATTGCCCTTGCCGAAGATTGCAGCAGCTTTGGAAGTGGAGCTGAAGGCAGAGTCCTGCTCTTCTAACAGACCCACCACATCCTGCCTAAGGCTCACACTTGGTGCTTGGAGACAGCTCTTTATTCTCTCTGGGGTGATGCAACCAGCTGCAGAGGGGTGGAAGGAAGCTGAGTCCTATAGTGTACTAAGCGTCTGGATGGCAAACAGCACCACAGGGCAAAACTGCCTTTGATCTCACAGCAAAGGTCTCTGAAATTACTTTCCCACCAACACACAGTTTGCTGTCATACAGCTACTGCTTGACCATCAGCCAGTTGGTAACACGCTTTAGTTTTTTTTTGAAGGAGAGTGATGCTTTTAATAGCAAAAAATAACAGTTAAAACGTCTTTACAGACAATTTCAATTGGGGAATAATAATAATGAATGTATGTATGAAACTTTAAACAGTCACAATGGATTAGAGACAGTCCTTTGCCAAGAAGGCTGCAACTAGAACAAAATGCAGCCTAGATGCTTTTTTTTTTGGTACTTATTGCTTGAATGAATGATGTTCATAAGGCTTCCCACAGCCACTCAGAGAACTGATTGATATCAGTGCCACGCTACACAGGTCAGTAAAGAAGAGAATTTCTCGATTACCACAATGATTCATGAAAGTGATTACTCCCACTTTGACTTGCTTTCCAAAAAAATCTGCATGCAGAAAAACACTTGCCAAATGCTCCTTGTGTGCTCCTGGTGAGCATCCTGAATGTGCTGCAGACAAAGATTTCTGCAACAGGGCTGGAAATACTGAGAAATGCGGAGGACACGGAGCATGCATGGGCTCTGATGTAGCTAAGAACAATTTCCATGCTCCTGGACTGACCAGGAACAGTGGAGTGTAACAGCCTCCCAATCCGTCACACCTCTTGCCACAAGGAATGTGGAGAGATGGGATGAAGTCAAGTGTCACTTGGGAGCTCTCAGCTCCCATTCCAGCCCCGCTTCAGGATTTCACTGAGGAAAAGCATCTCTGCAGCTGTAACTCAGATCCTGCCAACCACACCCTGCATCCCTCTGCCCATCTCCCTCACATGCACATGCTCTTGCTTTCTTTATTCCTGCTGGCAGGAGACACCTTATCTGGAAGGTTACGCATTACTGCCATACATTTGCTTTTGAAGTACTTGAGTGGCTTTTAGACTCTGGCATTTTGAACTTCCAGGGAGGAAGAATGTTACTCTCACAACAAACTTTGAAGTCTGTTTCCTGGACGCGTTAACTGTTTACTCTCTTCTCTTGCTTGGCCACTTTAAGCTCCTCTAGAGTAAACACAATCCTCACACCCAAAAAATCTTATCATCCAGGAATCAAATAACATCCCAAACACAAGAAATCAAGGCAACTATTTCGAAAACATGGGGGTTGTTGAGAGGAATGAGAGCACTGCTGTAATGAGAGACTACAGCCCCTCTTCACACATTTGTCACTGACACTGTATGGACGTGGCATCTTTTGCCATGCAGGTATGTACTTCACAAGAAGCAGAAGCTATCACCAAGTATTTCCCCTTTTCCAAATCTCCTCAACGCAACCGAATCTGGGCCTCAGATACTCTTTCAAGGGCAAACATTTTGGTACCTAATCGTCACTTTTGTCTCACAGGTTTTAGCAAAAGCTTACTTGCATGTTTAAAAACTACAACTGCAAAAAACAAAGACCACATCAAAGAAACCTTTGGTTGTATTTGTGCATTCTCCCACTTCCAAAAAACTAGGTCATAATTTCATATTCAGTTACACAATCACAAAATCCAGCAGTGACTAGAGAGGAACCAATCCTGTAATTTATTCTATTCCAAACAGAAGTTTAGAATAACAAAGATTTAGCCTGATAACTTCCTTCATTTAATGTAGTTCTTTGTCATGAAAACAAACAAAAGCAAGTTCTTTATGCTGGGCTGTGTTGTCAATTTAAATAGCTTTGAAAAGTCATCTGTGGTTGTGAGAGACCTGGGATGGCTACCTGCTCAAAACACCCAACCCCCCATTTAGGAACAAAGAAAGCACGCTTTTCATCTCATTAATTTACATCCTGATCTGAATGGGTGAGACGGTTTTGCAAGATTTGTCTTCTTTCGCATTAAAGAAACAAAATTTCTTACTAGTGTCAGACTATTTAATTAAACCTGGCAATTTGTAGGATATTAATGTCAACAAACATAAACCCCCAAAACTCCGTCAACACAGACACTGGAGTTGTGTCAGTGAGTCACCCTTTCCTCCTTCACGGCAATTAAAATATATATTGATTCTTTAGCTTCTTTGCAGCAAAACACATTAAAAGCAAGCGTTAATAAACATTTCTCAGTTCCTGCTGCAACCTGATGTGCTTCTCAGTGTCCTTCTAAGAAACAGGAGGAGGAAACTTGCTCAACTCACTGAAAAGAAATGGCTTTTGTATAACTGCAACTTCATGAGAAAGCTGGTGAGACAACCACCCTGCAGGAGCCTGGGTGATGATGTAAACCAGGCAGTTTCAAAGCACACCACTTCTCCTAAAACTGGAGTGAAGGTCTGAGCTAAGGAACCCAACAGAAAAGGTGCACCAGGAGGGTACAGCAGAGAAGATAAAAGCATGTCTTGCTCACACTCATTCTCTTTTTGTCCTCAGTCACAAGTGCACCCAATGAGAATTCATCAGGAAAATGCATCTTGTGCCCAAGAGTTCCCTCTCTAGTGCCTCCATCTTAAGAGAACATTCCTTCCACATGTGTATTTTCTCAAGTTACTGTATCATTTTCCCTGGGAAAGCTTAGGAGAACATTCTGTGCCTTATATTTGCTCCCACCCTTTCCAAGAACAGAGAGATCTGAGAATCTCATAGCTTTTGAGTTCATGCCCTCCAAATTTGGGTGGAATCCCTATGGATGATTCAGGAGCTTCAGAAGACAGGAACTAGAGTTACATATATGCTGGACACCCAAGGGCTTCTTTCCTTCAAGCCAAAGATAGGGCCACAACATCTCAGTTGTTTCACAATTTCCTTCATTGGGATTGAAGATACTTATTGGTGATATAATTGGTTTTATTTCTTGATGAACAGAGAATTTATAAAGAAGAAATGGTGGGACAGTAAAGCTGGACAAATTCAGAAACATGGTGCAAGACGTTGTTGAGTCACCACTGCAGAAAACACACAAAAAAGAGAAAGAGACATAGTGGATTTGCCCCATCCTGAAGGATGCAGCTGCGATATGCAGTGTGTGTGATATGCAGGTAAGAGGTATCTGTCTAGCTACTCCCACAAAGGCGCCACTCAGAGCAGTCCCTGCCCCAGCTGCCAGCCTAGCTGCTACAGTGCATCACTGCTCAAAGTCTTCTGATCCAGACTAGGCGATCTGATGTATGATGTGAACTGGTTAAACACAAGCTATTGGGCTCACTACAAGACTGAAAGAATAGTATTACTTGGCTTGGGTAACACATAAGCTGAAGTGGCTGAAGGAGCTAGTTCCATCTGGCCCTAAAACCTACTTCCTTTGAAAGAATACTTTGCTATGTTGTTTTAAAACTCCCTGAAGTTTCTAGCCAAATGTATTTGATCCCTGCAGTCTGACTGTGAGGTGGCTGCTTGGCATCACTCATCTAGATGCCCGCCTAGTGCTCAGTCTGCTCTCATGCACCTCCCATTTCACGCCTCCATAGCTGCTCTCTGCCTCACAAGCACCACTTTCACCCTGAAATTCAAACATTTCTTGAGAAACCAGGACATGAAAGAATGGTAAAAAGAATCCAATAAAAATTGGCTTGAGGAACCAGAATGTTACACTTCTGTGTTGACTTGCCTTGTTTTTCCTAAAAAGTCATTACTTCTGCCCTGAGAACTTGCTTTTCCTAAAGGGAGACTTGGAGGGCTCTTTCCTTTGGAAAAACCCCACTGCCACCAATACTAGCTGCTTCTCTGCAAGGTAAAGGGCTCTTTCTCCATAAGGACTAATTAATGCATGTCAGACTCTGCTGTGTTCATGCTCATTGGCCTCTGGCCTAGAAGCTGCACTCAGCTTCCTGGCTGCCATTTAGCATGTTTTCCCTATTTTTGGTTTAACTCTTTTTCCTTTCTTAGAAGATTTTCCAGGCTTGGAAATTCAATCGGAGGCTGCCCCCAGCAGCTTGGCTGCCAGCAGGGAGTTTTGCCAGCCTGGAGCTGGCAGGGTGAGAATTTGATGCTTCCGCTCCCATCTCCCCATGGAGCTTGTGCCCCTGGCTCAGCCTGGGCACTGCTGCTAAGGCGCAGGAGTCTGTGGTGTCTCTGCTCCCCCACTTCCCTTGGGCAACCACCAGGACCCCTGTCTTTCAGGAACTTGACTACTCCTTTCAATGACAGCATATTGAAGAAAAACAGGACATGTTCCCATCCCTGCACTAACAAGTCAATGGCAACGGCTCTTGAAGGCTCATCGCCATAGAATGATCTCAGTTTCAAGAAGGCAGAAATAAACTCAAAAGGTTTCCAAAGTGTCACATGCTTCCATCACTTGACTTTCAAGTTGCCACCACTTTGGTGTTTTCACTGCCACAGAAAGCTTGGAAATTTCATACGTGAATGGATTTGCCTTCATACGAAAGATCTACATATAAAAGTTAAAAATCTGGGGTGAAACTAAAGGACACAGTCAGAAGGGGAGGGTGGACTGCAGTTGTCATACTGCTGTGTAGGTCGCAGAACTGATGGCATGAAGTGTACAGCACTCAAAAAACCCTAATATAAAGTACTGGAATTTGTCTCTATGGCAAGAGAACTTACTGTAAGAACATCAAAATCTTCACGTTGACAATAAGTTTCCATACAATTTTGAATCAAGTTCAAAGCCTTGGACCTTATTGCTACAGCACTCCCCGGCTTACATCCAAGTTATCTAAGAGATTATTGAGTGTTCTGGGATGACAAAGAAAACGTTGACATATTTACAGTTAGCTTTGCTAGAACTTTTAAGTTACAGAATCAATGTCTGGTATCCACAGACAATGTTCATGATACAGACACTGGAAAAAGAAGGTATTTGCTCATTTGCTCCTTAGACCTTCTGCTGCAAGCATTCACAATATAAATAACAGCTATAAATATTATCTCACTCCCAATACAATTATTTATGTTCCCCTACACAGCCTAATAACAAACATATTTCTTTTTTGGGAAGAGAGATCTCAAGGGGTTTAAGGACTATGCTGCTTTTATCAGAATGGCAAAATGAACCACAGCCACATCGTAGCACAGGCGCAGTCAGGATAACCCTTCAGGTTATTGGAAGAGTTATAAATACATTTAGGCCACAGAAAATCCATGTGTGTGTATTTTTCTTTTGGAAGGAGAGAAATCTGTCAATAAGTTTCAAAGGCCCAAGATAAGAGCTGAGTTTTTTTCCCTGTCACCAAGCCAACATGGAGGAGCACATGGTCCATCAGGAGGGTCTTTTGCTGGGGATGTTCACAGGAGAAGGGGCAGTTCACCCTCTCTGCTTCCAGCATGAGATAACTGCATCTCTCCTGTGCTTTCCAACCCACCCATGTCTGAAGGATTTTCTTGGGGAAAACCATGGGAAGCAGTTCTGGCCCTTGTGCCTACTGCTCCCTGGGAAGGGTGTCTCCTCCACAGAAAAAGGTGGAATTTCCACCTCCTGCAAGCACAAAGGGGATCTGGACCAACCTATAATAGAGCACCTCATGTTCCCACATACGGTGATACTAGAAAGAGAGCATTTGCCTAACTATGTGCCGTTTCTATCAGCTCAGCATGGTGCCACAACCCAGGGTTGGATAAGTATTGCAACATATAAAGCAAGCACTGCTTTTTCTGCTTCAGCCATGATTTGTCTCCAGCCCTGTTTTAACTGTGCGTGTGTGGGATGCAAGAGAATTTCAAATAAATTATTTAAAGCTTTTTCCTTGTCTCAAAAACCTGCCCAAACAGAAACCCCAAACACTAACACTAACAGTTTGACAGTTAAGAGTAACCCTCCAGTTCACTGCCAGACTTAATGGAAGAGAAAACATACGGAAACGTTTTCATTTTGAAGCTCCCCAGAGACTCTTCCAAACAATACCAAGAAAAAACATTTCAGAAGTGCCAAAAATCAGAGGAGTGCTCCATTTACTTATTTTTATGGTCAGTTACTGATCATGCTGATATTTGACTTTGGCTCTGAAATCTCAGCTGTGTTAAAATGAAGATAATACAAACTCACTCAGGGTAAATCCACAGACAAACCCAGACATTCACAGGACTTGAACAGAACTGCAGACTGTTGCCATCTCCAAATGCTGACAGGAATTTGTAGTTCATTTTGTTATATTTTTACCTTACAGATTACTAGGACAGCCTTCTGTATCTTCCTGCATTACATTCCATGAAGCAGTTAATTTTCTATTTGATTTTCACATCAATTTGTGTGCAAGTGCCTAAACCCCTTATTCTTTTAGCAGAAGAAGAATGAATTGATATGTTTAAACTACCACGATGCTTATCACAAGTTTTAAGACTCTCAGTGACATCAAAAGGCTTTAAATCAAAGCATAAGGTGCTATAAAATGCAAGAAATAACAGCAAGTGGCCAATTAAAATGGCTTCCAACCTTCCCATATGCTCCTTCAGACTATGGCAATTACATATCTTCAGACAAGAGCCAACACTGAAATCACCTTTAAGGTACCAGCAGACTCACACACTCAAGCCTCCACAAACATCTAGGCTGTGCCAGTGCATGGGAAAGCTACCGACTCCTGGATGCTATCCAATAGCGCATCCAACCTCTGCAGAGCCCACAGGTTGAACAGATTACAGAGGCAAGACCTGTCACAGATAATGTGCTCTCCCATAGTACTTGGTGATGTATTATACAAAAATCACTGTTTCTAGTGTATTTTTGAGCCTTGGTGCAATAGGGAAAACGTATCAATTCTCAGATTAGGTACCACCCACCAAACAAAACACTCAAGGTTGCACACTCCTCATGGGTGAATTCAAGATTTTACAACATTCCACAGACGAAGCATCTGACAACATCTCAGTGCCTGTATCTGGGTTTATTTGATGCTCCCAAATTCCCTCCTCCAATCCCATCTATCTCCTTTCTCACTGGCCGCTGCATCAATGAGACTGGGGTAACAGATTGTGGCATGTCAACATGCTGAGCTGACATCCTGCTGCCCCTTCCATGTCTGTCTTACTTTTAAGCTTTTTCTTTCCATTTCCCTGCTGGATTATGTGTAACACGCACCGTAGTCCAGGCATGCCTCTTGCTTTGGCTGCCGTGTCTCTCTTTTTGGCATGCTCGTGGAGCCAGAGGGAATCTTGCTGAGGCTGGCTAAGTCACATGCTTGCCCTTTAATGAACATTAAAAAGAAAGCAGAATCTATGGCATTTTGATGTTTCCATTAGTGCAGGCCACAAGAAAGCTCAGGTTTCTGCCACAAAGATCACAGAAACACAAAGGGATTTGCAGCAGTTGATGCACAGAAGGGCTTGATCATGTTGCAGAGAAAAGAGCAATTATTAGGCAATACAAGGCACGTGCACTTAGTTTAAATTTGTTCAGCACAGCAATTTGGTATATTTTGCTGTCACTTTCTGGCATTCCTGAACTTCCTCTTGAATGACCCTTACTTAAGGGTTTATCTTCACTCACTGAGCTAAAGATGTTCAGCACGACGGAAACATATTTGTTAAAAGTCATTTTATGGGATACATCTTGAGGCTGGAAGCTAGAACAGTAACTTTCTGCCATAATCCTTTCCTGCCCTCTCTTGGATTTAACAAAGGTGGAAAACACTTGGGGGATTATAACTTGTTTTTCCATAGATGTCCCACACAGCAAGGTCTCCCAGAGAATAACAAACACAGGTGCAAAGACCAAGGGGAGGCAAGAAGAGGGAAGGACAGCATCCATAGCACTACAATTTCAAGTTCAGCTATGAACATGTCTGGGAAACTAGACCTCAGGTTCTTGAGCAGTGATTTGCTGTGTCAAAAAAAGCAACCACCAAACCAAAAATATGACAGTGCTCAACCAGAGTGACCTTTGTAAGAAATCCAGGGAAAAAGAAAAGAGCAGGATCTTTCCTTCCTAGGGAGGCTTGTGAATTGTCTCCCAACTGCACTCCTGAGCATGAATCAATTTTCTTCCAGTCGATAACTAGCGCAAAGGTTCTAACCTTCATTTGTGCTCCAAATACTCAATCGGGGATGTAGAACACATACCAATTAAGCAATTCAGCTAAAATAAGAAGGCCGTGAACCAACATCGTTGCTGCAGCTGCCCCTGAGGGATCGAGGGTTAGCAGCTTGGGGAAAAGGTAATTTATTGAGCTTAATACTCTGCAAAATGTTCTCATGATAATAAGATTGTAAGATCGTTTTAATATCTGAAGTCATGTTGAAAAGGTCATTTCTCACTTTTTACGCCTACCTAAGTCATGTAAATTAGAGCTACTCAAACAGAGTTGAGGATGTTTCCAGCCTAAGTTTTTCTATATTTTTGGATGCCGGAGAAAAATGTCACTAATCCCAAGTGGTGGACACAATCAGACAGTGCCCATGAGTTTTAGAACAGCAACATTAAGGGATGCAGCTAATTTTGCTATGCATTAGGCCAGAATTACATCTCTGACCTAGCAGATTTTACTCACACTTTTAATGTTGTAATTTGGGGAATGTTTAAAAAAGTATTTTAAATGCGCTATATGTAACTGACAGGGGAGGGGAATACAGCTGATATATGGCAGAAGTTTTATAACCCAGGAAAATGGGGCATTGGCAATTTCACAAGATATTCACCTCTTTTCCAATGTGCTTTTTTCCATCAGAGGAATTAACTTGGAGGGTTTTTTATTTCATTTTTTTTTTAATGCTTTCTAGGCAGAAACTTTGTGGACTTTTCCTCCACATCTCCCAGCCAGCATCCTTAAATCACAACTCACAGCTGCCCTTGCTATTGCAGCCTTGGAGCTTCCATTTGGCAGAGCACCAGCGTCATGCCAAGATGTGATGTTTCTGTGATGTGCGCAATTACCCAACAGGGATGGAGCTGAGATCCCCAAAGGCATTTCACTGAGGCCCCTGAATCATATTTGAAACTAGGTCTTCAAAATTTATAACAGCATTAGGCTATCTAGGCCCTTAGTTTCATTTATGTTTTGAAGCTTCAAATCCATCACACAACTGAGCTAAACGAGGGCATTATTCAGAGTAGTAATGCATTCGATCCCATAGAGTCTGAAGGATAGAAATCCCCTCCTGCTCTCTTCTTTTGCTTTCTAATAGCTCCAGCATCCTCCTCCCCCATCTTTCAGGTACCCCAATAGCCCAAACTCCTGTCCTCTTCCACAGCCACTACATAAAACTGCCCTCCCAGGAAACCCTCCCTTGCTATCCTCCTTCCTAATAATTCTTCCATCTCCTCCCTCCTGAACCACTGTCCCATTTGTGACTCTCCACTGGTCAGGCTGCAGGCCTTTCAGAGGAAAAGTGGTCTCTATTTTTCTGCTGGTAGTGTGCTCCAGAGATGCTATGCAAACGATTTACTGTAACAGATTGCAGCCCACAGCAATTTAATAGAGTGTAAACCCCAGCTCAGGAGAGCTGGCCATCCAGCATTTTACAAAGCATGCCACGCTTGTATGTTTCAATACGTAATACATAAATCTCTCTTGTTGCTGTGGCTCTGTTTTCAGATTTGCTGGGGTTTGTATTTGAAATTTTCTCCCTATTTATCGCCTGAATCTTCCCCCTCAGCCTTTATTATCCCCTACAGTCCTTCTGAAAACTCCCTGAGACAGAGATTGAGGCAGCTTCCAAACAATATCACAGCTTTCCAAGGATGGGACTCACTGCAGAGGGCTGTATCCCCACCAGGACAAGACTGTCACCCGTATTATTATATTAGCAATAATAATGATGATAATATCAAGCTGAACCACTCCATCACACCAGAAGAGCTGGGAGGGAGAAGAAATGTCTTCTGTTTCCTTGGTTTGGTCCAAAGGCTTGAGGGAAGGATGCCTAAGAACAAGAATCCCACCCCATCATTTGTCTGACATCTGGGTGATTCACTGACAATGGCTCTCCCACAGTAAAGCTGCACCCCACTGCAATCTCTCTGCTTTCATTACTAGATGGCCACATCTAATAACAAGCCTGCCAGAAACTTCACTGATCTCTGTTACAGCTAGAAGTCAGTGCCAGCTTCCAGGTAACAACTCTCCTCAGCAATATCAGCGCTCACTTTCTTCCTTAAGCTCAATTTTGGTAAGGAACACATGGCATCCACTAAAGGGTTTTTCCACTATGAACTGCATTTTCAAGGAAGGTGATTCACAAATGAAAATGGAAAAACATAATCCTGAAAACCAGAGAAAAAGTAGTAGCAACAAAGCCCCTGAGCAAAAGTGAGAGGATTTTTCATTTGGCCAGTGAGTTAAACCCACTGAAATGGGTTAACCAAATGGGTAAACATACCTTCACTTGGTTAGATATGTGAATGAGTGTGTATATTGTGTGCTTCATCAAAGGCAAAACACACAAGAAGCTTCAGTTGCAAAGATCATCTTCGCTGGAGGAGTTCCAATCTGGATGCTGACTGCTACTAATAGACTATCACATCAAGAGAGACAGAAAGTGCACAACTCACTGAGCACTGGCGCTTACCAGGTTGCCTCCTCCTTTTCCCATCTCCTTCTCAGTAGCTACCAAGCAAGTGAAGTTTCCAAAACACAAGCAGAACCTACACAACTGTGAAACAATAAATCAAGTTTGCCTCACTTCAGCAGCAGTCTGCTTTGCAGATCTGCACCCTGTTTGGGATGAACATGGATGTGTGTATTTCATGTGCAGAGGGAAGCAGTGGAAAATGGGAAACCTGCCGTCTACTCAGTGCAGCATGTGCCAGACACTGCAGCCTGCATATTAATAGATGATAAATTGCTATTTGGTAGAAATATATATTTTACACATAGCTTAATACATGTTCATATAAAAAGGTTGAAATTTTTTAATCCCAGGCATTTAAACCTTCAGCCAAGTTCAGAAATTCCAGTATAGTTTTGGAGGAGCCAGTATTTCATTGTAGACTGGAAAAATCTCTGCAAAAGAGAAAAATAAGCCTGAAACTACATCAATAGTACAAATTACTGAATACATTTTCTGCAATCCCCCAAAACTTACCTGGACTGTTTCTTAAAAAGAAAGGTAAGTGTGCAAGATTACATGGAAAAAAAAATACACACCTTTTTTTAACTCAGCATTTTGGTAGGGAGTTTTGCAACACAGATAATAAAAATGCATCAGAGAGACAAGGTATTTCAAAGAGCTTCTATTTTCTCATTAAGACCACTCATTCAGTTTGCCTCTAATTCTTTTCATACCAGCAGCCTGTCTCTTTCCTGAGTTTTTATAGGTTTTGTATGGCCCAATGCCTCAAGAAGCAAAAACAGTAAGTGATGGTCTAGTGGACTTACTGCAGTCAACAAAAGAGAAGTATTTATTGCTTAATTAGTGACTTCAAGAAAGGGCAGGTCTGTAAGAGATGATCAACGCAGGATTCATGGCGCTACTGTAACTTCAGGCATGCAAGCTCCTGCACCTGGCCAGGCCTTCCTTTTATTTGAGCTGTACTCATGAATGAAATGACCATATCCAACTGGCATTTTGAACAGTCACGGCACCAGCTAACCGCTACCATGCTCTAATCTTTATAACATAGCACTGTCTACATGGCAAAATTCTGCACGTTATTGACAAATGGGTTTTAAATGAAAGCACGCACCAAAGCAGATCTCAAAGAAACTCTGCTCCCAGGAGGCCATCCGCAGCCAACCTACAATGTTGAAGGGAACATCCTGGTGTTCTCCTTCACAGGCCATTTAGCCCTTCGTTAACTGACAACTGTACAGAGCACAGCCAAGAAAGCAACCATAGACAGCGCTGAATCTGGAAAATGTGCTGCATGAAAGAAGTGCTTAACTTTATAAGCATTCATCCAGATCAAAGATTTCTAACTTAAACTTCCTATGCGTCAAACTTCACAGCTGTTCCCTTTATCAGCTCCCTAGGAAAAAGTCTCCGTGGATTGGTTCCATTCTTCGTAAAACCTCAATTGCTCTACCATAAAGGAGGTCTAATTTTTACAGTAAAGTTCTGCTTATATTTAGTATCAACATCTGACCACAAGTGCCAAATATAAAAGTTACTAGGGCTCATTTTCATTGCATTTTGTGCTCTCTTTGTGAGCCAAATCCTTCAGCCATACTCAGTACATGCTCAGACATCTATGACATTAGCTTCTACCAATAAACACTTAACCTCCATTCAACGTGGAAATCCAGCATTAACTTCTATCACTTTATATTAGAAAAAGAATGTCCTTTACATGCAGAATTCTACATGCGATACTATACTACAAGAGTAGTATTCTACGTCAGCTTCCCTCCTCTTAAGTTTTTCTCTCAAGCAAGAATAAATAGTAAGAAACACTCACACATTCCTTTCTCTCCAGCTCTTCTCCTCTGGAGGAGTTCTCAAAGACAATTAAGACATCATTTAACAGTCAGGCCCAGCAATGTAAGAAAGAGCAGCATGGAGCACCTAAAGCACTGCTGCAACTGTTCCTCAGAGCAAAGGCTGTAATCCCAATTAAGGACACTCACTGTTTAAGCAGTGCAAGCAACTGCAATCCTTCTGGCATTCAAGACCCTGTGTGCCCCTGGCAAAGATGGGGGGGCTGCAATCCTGTCCGGGGGTGCAAATTAAGCCTCCTATAGTTGGATGCAAACAGGCTTTCCATTAACTTTTCCCTCTTCCAATATTTAGTTTAACTACCTGTGTTAAAGCTGAGAGGAACATTTGCTGCTAAGTGCATTCATTTGCAGGCCCATCTCTTGCCCAAATACCTAAAGTAGTATAGCAACAGTTTCATGTTAATGCACATCTTGGTTAAATAAACCAGTTTTCCAGGCTGCTAGGTTTTCATTTACATTTCTGGTAGATTAGTCTGCGCTATGGAACTGAACACCACGTACGCTGGGAAATGGAAAGAGGTAAATTAGTCCTTTCTTGTGCAACTTCCCACCTAAGAGCCACTTGGCTCCATCAGGACCTGGCCTCTTGGTTTGCCTATGAACCTCTACTTCTGGGGGCAGAGAGCGGGGCTGAGGCTGTACACAAACCACCTTTGACTGTGGAATACAGGTACCAGCCCCAGCTTAATGAGACGTACTTGGGATGCTTTCCTTGGGGTTTGAGCTGGGATGTTTACCCAGCCTACCTGAGGCAGCCACCTCAGGAGGAGGGGGAAAAAAAAGGAATGATAATAAAAGGTTGATTAATTATGTGCAATATCTGGGACAGCATAGCATGAACATTCCATTCTTGTTTACTCAGCTAATTCACTTTTTATGAGTGTTTAGGCTTTAAAGCAAAACAAAGCACTAATTACCCAATTAACGAGCAATTAAGTTACTGCAGCCTAATAGCCTGTACAGTGGCTGCCTTTATGAGTCTGATGGTGAGTTAGAGACCCATTAAACAAATTTATACACAGCTGTAGCAAACATTACATTTCCAGAGATGTTACATTACATGCTAATATTTTCACAGCCTTGAAACATCATTCACTGCTTTAGTGAATAGAGTTTGCCAGTTTACTCAGCCAAGGCCTGCCAAAAGGAAGGGCTCTCACACTTTACCAGCAGCTGTTGCCCAGGGAGTGAAAAGAAGTGGGACTCTGTATTTTAAAGCCTTCTTGAAATATAAGGTGACTTTTAACCAAGGTGAGTGACATTTACCTTTAAACTTTTAAGTTCTGCCTTAATTTAGGAAGAAATCTCATTTCATTCCTTTTCAACAAATACATGTGCTTATTTATAGTAGTCTAAGATGCTCTGGAGCAGGTGACATTGTGCTGGAAGCTTCAGGTTTACAATCAGGTTGGGAAGGTTTTATTGTGTGAAGAGACAAGAAGTTTTTATAAACTCCTTTAGGCAGATGGGATTATGTGTGGCAAGGCATGATATCCCCAAATTATGGCCCAGTGTTAGAAGTGGGCTCTCCCCTCATACACACTGAGCAGTATCGAGACACAGCAGCATGAAAGTGAAGGGCAGAGTTTTGGTCTCAACTCCTGTGTTCTCTTCTCCTCAATGATTACATCAAACCCATGGTATTATAACTGTATTTCAATGTGGTTCAATTTTCACATCCATAGTGGGTGTCTCTTTTAATACTATTTTGATTGCATGGAGAAAAGCTTTATTTTTAAAACATCCATTTCATCTTCGTTAAAGAAAATGCATTTTTTCTGAGCAAGACTAACTGAAGCTCAAAACAGATAGGTCATTAGCTCATTTATTTCTGCCCATACTAGACAGGTTTCCATGTACCTACTAACGCACATAAAACCTTAGCTCACCTCTTTCACAGGCATAGTATTACTTCAAAACACAGGCTGCACTATGTAAATAACGAATGTTTCACAGACCAAAATAACGTAAGCATTGCAGTTGTGCAAGCATGTTTTATTTCGTGAGTAACGCCATAGAAACCTGCATTAAGCAGTAAAGATTACTGAGTATATTGTTGGCTGGACTTTAATCCAATGTTAAAGATAAGCCATTATCTGGAAGTCCAGGAGCTGGAAGTGCATATTTTCCCAAGTTGCATCCACACATCAAACCCTCAAACTGGCATCATCACAGTCCCACTGAATCCCATGAACTGCACTGATTTATAGCAGTCACTAAAGATCTGGTTCCTGAACATTTGTTAATAAATAGACACACCTATGTTAATGAATTCAAAACCATGAGGCTCTCTCATTTGTCTTAGGGAAAAAGAGAGTTCTGCTCATGCCCTGTACCTTACAGACACTTCCCCAACAGAGTTGCTAATGAGGCCCTGTTGCCTTTGGCCTGTGCCTAGAGTTCCTTCTTGACAAATTCTCTGATATCTAATAATACATAAGCTTAAACTTCAACATTTTGCCTCGTGGGAATACTGAAGATGAGCTCTTTTCTTTTTTTCCCACAAACACTGCAAGGATTTACTGGGTTTGAGATGTTTATTGTTCCAACAAATATGATGGACCAACTAGCTTGATGGGCTTAACAAAATGATTAGAATAGGGAAAGCACAGGGAGACACACAAGGACATGTGATTGTATAAATCTAGTTTTCTTAGGAAACCAGGCTAAAGTAGGAAGCAATCTCGTTTTAGGGTAGATTGCTGCACCGTCAAGTGTATCAAGGTAGGTTTTGTAAGGTATTTAAAACCAACATGGCATGGAAAAGGTATGGAAAAACATCAGGCAGCAACAGCACAAAGCCAGAGCAATACTAGTTTGGAGATTATAAACAGTGCAGGAAGGTAAATGATCAGCCAAGATGAAAAATGTGGAAAACAAACCTGAAGGCAACAAACAAGATTCAAAGCAACTACATCTCACCTAGAGAGGGCCATCTTTTAATCATGTCTATATTAATGCTTTCTTAGAAACTTCATCACCCACCAGCCACTCAAATTTGCAACCCAGCAGTGTCTGTGTTTTGATTGAATGTCTCCCAACTCTATCTTTAGTCTTTCATTTTTTAATTTTAAGTTTTATTAAAGTAAAGGTCTTACCTGGCCTGTTTTGTATTGTTCTCTCTGCTCTCTCGGTTTTTTTTAATCTAAAGTCATTTCAAAGAGTGAGCGTCAGATATCAAACCCAATATCCTTTTTCTCATTAGCACTTTTCCCGTGCAGACCTTCAAATGCGGTAATAATTAATGAGTCTGTGTCAGAAAATGAATAAAAGATGGCTCAGATGCTTCACTGTTCAGGGCTGACCTTTAGCTGAGTCTACTGTATTAATATATTCTTGTGTTGTCAGACTCAAAGAGCTAACTGCCTTATGAATTATTTATCAACACAAAAAGTCTTAACCAGAAACAGTGTTAACATTAATTTCTAACCCTCTGTGTCACAGCAAAGCCTGCCTGCACTGCATAATTGAATTTTAGTTTTAGACAAGCAATCAAAGCACAAGTCGCTGTTGTTGTAAGTGTAGCTGCCTATGATAGCAAGAGGAACGGCTGCTCTTTTTGCACATCTGGTGCATTACAGGCAGTTCAGGTTTCTGTAAGCAATAAGCTCAACTGGAGACAAATGTGGAATGGGTTTGCAGCAGTGAGAAGTGCTGTGCCTCCCTCCTCCCCAGAACAATTCTAGATGCTAAACTGCTTATTGTCCTGCTATTGTTATTTCTAATTGGGTCTGGTATGGGTATGTGTCATGCCTTCTTCACTTTCACCATGCTGAGGGGTTGCCTGGTACACCTGAACCACACGGGATAGAGCTGGAAAGACTGTCCAAAGACTGTGGCACTTGGTTCTGCTCTTCCATCTGTCTCAGCTGAGTTCATCGATCTCCCTGCTCTCCCATCTGTCTCAGCTGAGTCCATCGATCTCCCTGCTCTCCCCTGGATGCTCCCCAAATTCATAAGCTTCTGCAACTCCATCATTTGCAGCCATAGAAGTGGGTTTCAACTGCTGTCCCCTGCCGATTTTGAGTAATGCTCAAACTGATTTACAGGTTAGGCTTCATTTATGTCAACCCAACCCTATCAAGACTGAAGATACAAGGGCTCAGTTAGGACTTAAGGCTTGTATTCACAATTGTTCCCCCAGAAGTGTCTTGGGAAATTACATTCGTGCTGGATCAAGAGCAGAGATGTAACAACACGTGCAGGAAGGAAATGCCTCTGCACCCTAGTGGAATACACCAGTCTCTGGTCACAGCTCCTGCAAAATCAGCACCAGCCCACTATTTGTTTTTTTCAGTTCACACTCAGTGACCAAAGTTTGTTCATCCCTGAAGAAACAGTTCAGAGATTACCAACAGAGCATGAGGGCCTTACAGAAATGAGACATGACTTTAGGCTCTAAATCCTGGAACAACTCAGCCAAACAGCAGCTTTGGCAGGTTTCTCTCTCCGTTCTCAGGGTCAGCAAGGACAAGGAGAGAAGAATTAAATCCTTTCTCATCTAAGTGAAGAATGAAGTGGGAACTCTTTAGCCTTACAAAGGTATCTTCTCTTTTCCTTGGAACCTAAACCCAGAGGTTGAATGGAAACCAAGAGAGCCCAGCACAGGGAAAAGCTGCTGCTGACAGACCTCCAGAAGAACACAGGTCTGAACAGTAATGATAGAGAAGCACCAAGAACTTAGACAAGTGACCATGCTGCTAGGGAAGAGAAAGCCAGACACTCTGTAAAGCACGCAATCTGCAGCTCATTGAGCTACTTCAAGGGACAGTAACCTTACCCAAAGAAAAAAGGGAAAAAAAGAAAAAACCCTATCACTCAGTTATCCATCGTCTTGGTGGCCTGATAAAGGGCAATGAGTTCGACTACATTTGCTAAACCTGCTGCTGCTTCACGCCGAACCTCTCCTCCCTGGCTCAGGAGCTACAACTGCTGTGGGGACGTTGAGATCCACACAAAAACCTCTGAACTAGAGGAACATTAACTGTGAGACAGGAAAGCTGTGTTTTCACAAAGCTGCCAGCAAGATCTGGAGCCTTAAATTAACGGAAATTCGGTGCCTT
Organism: Psittacus erithacus; assembly: GCA_009867235.2. Taxonomy (NCBI): domain Eukaryota; kingdom Metazoa; phylum Chordata; class Aves; order Psittaciformes; family Psittacidae; genus Psittacus; species Psittacus erithacus. The sequence goes on along the minus strand of WYDI02131574.1, from coordinate 5,216 downwards.
AATCCCCAGAGGGCTTTGAAAAATTTTAATCAAGAAGATCTCCACCATCTCTGAAGCGAGGAATGAACATTACCCCTTACCTAACGACTGACCTGGTAATCAAATGTTCATTCTTCCCAGGAGCTGTGTGTATCACACCTTTGCTACAAGAAAGCAGAAGACTACAAGTGCTTTAATCTGAGCTGAAAAGTGCTGAGCTTTGCGGGTGTCAGGCTCTGTGATCCTGGGTTTTCTGTCCAAGATTGCCAGCCAAGTTTCAATGGAAAAGAAGACACGACATTTTTCAACACTCTGCTAACTCTTCTGAAGACTGATCTTTTATAGGCACTGGGATCTTCAGAGCAGACTTTTTTCTGTAGTTGTTTTTATTTTTACTCTGGAGCCTATGATGGAATAAATCAGTCTTTGCCAAACCAGATACTTTTCTTTGGCAGACATTTGCATATTAAATCTAAAATTGTTTGCCATGACACAGTGAACAGCAATTCTTGAAAGCCACTTCACATCCTTCCTGCAAGATCTCACTAGCACCTCTGTAAGTAACACCAACCTGTTTTTGTAGAGACCTGATAACCTGGCACATTCAGCTGCTCCTTGTACCATCAGTGCTCTGAGCAAAACCCATGATAAAAAGTCTGGAAGACACGTACTTCTGCAGTAAATCCCTAAGACAGCTCAAGTCTCCCTTCAATTTGGTATTTATTAGTTTTTTCCCCAAACACAGCAGAAGATGGTGACAACTAGTTCCCATCCGTACATGCCTGCTCCCGAGCTATGGAAAATGACTCTACAGGCCAACTGGAAGCTGAATAGTTTATACACGAGCCAAACAAATGAGGCTTAAGGATGACTGATTCGCTGGGATTGACTCTTTGCCCCCACCAAAGGCTCATGGAGGCGATATCCTACACAAGGCGTCGCAACGTTGGCAAACAGATAAAAATAGCTCCCTGCTTTATAGCTCTTCAACAGCACGGTGACCTGCTTCCTATCCCATGGCTTTCTGCATCCCAGACTCTGTCAGTTGGATAAAATATGTTGCAATTGGGGATATTATGATTTTTTTTAATCTTCCACTTCAATATACCAGACTAAGCTAGTAAAAAAATGAGACGGTCATGCTCTTTTAAAATAACAAAACACCCACCCTGGCAGTTATGACATAACCCGGCAGATTTTTCTTGTTACTTTGCTGTTTTAAGTGCCTCACTCAATGTGAATCCAATTACCAAGGCCTTTGTTTTCTCTAACAAAGGGACTGTGTTTCGGGGCTCTGCCTCATCTGGCTTTAATCACTTCTCATGAGGGGAGCTCACTAACAACCACCTTGGGATACCTTTTATGACGGATTTGGGAAGGCGCATGAAAGAAGGGGTGGTTTGAAGAAAGAGGAGACGAGGTAGGTCTGTCTCCCCCTGGTTTTTGGTTGTTTTTTTTGACAAGTGCACAGGCTTTGCACAGAGCTCCAGTAAACCCCGGTGTGACATACCCCCGACCATGCATGGAAATCATTTTCGAGTGGCTATTTTCTTGGCCTCAACCCTGGCTTATTTTAGAAGTCTCCAAAGTCTTCTGAAAGAAGGAAGGAAAAAAGCCCAGTTCTGGATCTTCCCTGGCCCATGTGGCTGAAAATTACCCATTTTACTACTATGGAGGCCTGTGCCAGTTGGCCAGCCTGGACAGACATGTTTTCTTTTCCCTTTTAGGCCTATTCTATAACAGATTTTTCCTCATAAAACTTACAACTGGTGCAGCTCTTCAGAAGTTTAAAAAGCAAAACTCTTGGAATCAGTAGGACTCAATTAATGCGGCCGAGCATAACAGATTCTTCAAGCGACACAAGGAAAGAGACTTTGCTAGAAATGGGAATTTCATTCTCTTCCCCTTCATTGCAGGAGGCAATCATGATTGCTCAAGTCATGCTTTAAAAGTAATCATTTCAATACCAGCCTAGTAAACAAAGTCTTATTCCATCCTGAAATGTTGTATTTAAAAGGGAAAACTCTTCCCCAAAGCAATCTTTCCCTGTTAATTGCAGTGTAAAAGACCATCAAACATACTGTTAGTATTATTTTCTCAATGTTACATGTAAAATTTACAGTGCGATTTCCATTGTATTCAATAAGCAGGCACAAGAACTAGTGCTAAGCCCAGAAAAGCTTGTTTTAATCACATATTAATCTGTTTTGGTTTTATTCCATTTATTTTTTTTCATAGGGACACAAGCAGGCACCTCTCAAATACCTGACAGGGAAAAGCACTTGAGGTTTCTGGGTCAATCTTTTTTCACAGCATGTGACAAGGACAGGGATCTGCCAATTTTCCCCTCTCTCAACATTTTGGTAACCCCAGCAAATGGCCCACAGTTATACAAAGCCTTCTGAAGACTGGGCTATTGTCTCAAAGGCTCCCGGCTGTTGCAGCACTTGCTCTCAGAGCCCGTCATTCCCTTGGGTATTAGGGAAAAAGAAACCTCCAAACAGCTGCCATGACATAAACTCATTGGGAATAAGAGAGGAATAGAGAACTGTCCAACCTTTGGTGAGAATCCCAGGTGCTTCCTGAAGCCCCAGGAAATGAGTAAAACAAGGCAAACGCTCAGTGAGAAGTAGCAGCCTCCAGGCCCTGCCACCCGACTTTGGCTTTTGACTGGTTAAACTGGGATTATTATTTGTGAAGAACTTCATCACCCTGCAGTGTTCACAGTACCACAGCTCCAAATGGGACCATCTTGTCCCTCCTCTGTCTTAGCAGGATCAGCAGCCACCTGCTCTTTGCTGGCAGAGCAGTGATCCACCCCAGCATGTCTGCGCCCTCACCTTTGCAAAGTTTTACGTAGTGTCCTCGTGTACTTTTCCATCCCTGTTTGCCTCTGGGTTTCAACAGCCATTTTAGATGAATTCCCAAAACACAGAACAGCCTAGTCAAAATTCCTTTTTGGTCTGAAAACAACACACAGACCTGTACCAGACACAGCCCTGCACTGACAACCCATACAAATCACAAGAGCTACTGTGTTAGGCTAATGTGGGCAATGACCCAGGCAACATGATTTACCAGCACAGTAAGTACCATACATTTCATGTTGATTTACTAAGTCCTTACTTGACTGCTGGAACTAAAACTTATGTTGGATGTTGCAGAACTCAAATGGTAATTGTTTTGATGCACTCAGAGCTCCCTGGTCTCCAGCTGAGCTAGAGCACAGGCACCCTATCTCCTACCAATCCATAATGCCCACCCAACAGCAGGTAACACAGAGGACCATACAAAGGTAATGGAGTGAATCACAGACTGTAGAAAAAGTGGCATGTTCCTCCTGGAACAAGGGAAAATGTTTACCTACTTATGTGCTTTCCCATCTGGCTTAAAAAGTTTGTTGAAATGGGATTGCTCTGCTAGGCTTGCAGAAATGTAAGGGGATGTGAAACACTGGGTTCAAAACTGGTTCAAAACCATAACTGCGAAGTTTGACATCAGTACTGAAGGGTGCAACTGAGAAACATTCAAGTACTGTGAGCTGATTGGTGTACTGAGGTTAGTCAAGACGCTGCAGCCAAGACTCCAGGAGAAACTAAGCTGCCTTCATAGCCTATCATTATTATTTACTATCTGCTGAGCTTCAACGGACTGGTTTCTCTTCTTCATAAATGTATTTGCAGGGTTGAACCCCACCACTGCTCCAGAGCACAAAGCCTGTGACACAAAACCACTGGAACCCCAAGAGTTTATGGGCTTAGACACCTCATATGATTTCGACAAACATTTCTATACCATCACACTCCTGCTGCCACCCCAACCCCTGTTACTTGTAGGCAGTTAACATCAACTGGACAGCAGAACCATTCAGGCACAAGGAATTTATGCCTAGGGTTTGTGTGTTTTGTTTTTTTTTAATATATAGAAAGATCAATGCTTTTTTTTTTTTCCTAAAGCACTCATCATTCTAACTCTCACTATGAATAATTAAGAGCATTACTCATATTTCAGGCAAATATTTCAATACCGTTTATTAATATATCCCAATCAGATCAGAAAGACTTAAGACCAGTAATAACTGAGCTTCTAAGCCCTGCTAAAAGCAGCCTTTTAAGACATACTGTGGTTCCAGATGTTTTGCACTGCTATTTATTTAGCTTGTAAACAAGCCACCAAAAACATTCCACATAATGACGGGAGAACCGCAATTACATTGTTGTGGGGATTTACAAAGAGCTCAGCATACTTTTGTGATTTAGAGAAGAGAAATCTCTCATTCTTTCTAAGAGCTGATTTCCAGATTTATGTCTGTGCTGTGAAGCACCCTGGGAATCATTAAAATGGTGACAAAGAAAAGTGATTTTCTTTATTAAAAGACGAATGATGGAGAGGAGGATGAAATAAGAGAAGCTTCCCTGCTCTCCCCCCCCAACAGATTGCTTTCCTCCCTGTTGGGGACTTTAAGCAAATGACCATCAGGTAGCATTCATACTCTTTTGTTTTGATTTTTATACATATTTATTAACAGTACATTGCTAGAATAGCAGCTCTTCAGTTTATCATACAACAAGCACCATCCTCTGCCTTACCAAACCCTGCTTAAGGCAGGATACCACTAGTGCAACAGCACCATGACCTGCTGTCCATGCGGTACCTTAAAGTTTCTGGTTCCAGAACTCTGAGAAGTGGCACAAAATTCCCTACACATCACAGCAGGTTCTTGTCCCCTTACTGCCATGGGGTCATGTTTGTGCTAGCTAGCTTGGGACTACCACAGCTGCTCCTTGACAAGGCTGTCCCCACTCTGGCTGAAACAAAGCCTGCATGCAGGCTTCAGAGTAAGATCAGAGCCCAGCATCCGTGGGGCCAGTCCCACTGCAGAGGTGTCTGGGTAACACCCACCACTAACTGCAGGGACACAGCATGCAGTCCATTTTGCACATCATCCAGTCCATTTTGGACTGAGTGGTTGCCAGCTAGCAGCTAGCTACAATTTTTAACTGATACTGATTTGGGCTGGTTGGTGAAAGTGGAAATATCTGTACCCCACTAGCAGTTCCCCAAGCTTGGGAGACCCCATCATCACCTTCTCTCATTCTGTGATTTGTAATATAAGCTAATCACTCCAAGCCAAACTAGGTGCAGCCTTCATTAGGGACCGTAGTGATAGGACAAGGGGTAATGGGTTTAAACTTAAACAGGGGAAGTTTAGATTGGATATAAGGAAGAAGTTCTTT